>JAYKXP010000098.1:0-179324 GCA_037176845.1 Paramarasmius palmivorus
TACTTATGCACCTGGACGGTCCCCAACTTGGCCAGCGACCCTTCGGCCGCAACCTTTCGAAGTGAGAGCGTTTTACGAACTACAACTTCTTCTATTGCGCGGTATAGCTTCAGCGCCCCGGGGCGCGTGCAAGCTGTACTCACGAATGATGACTCGACTTTCCCTGGTTTCATGGCATTCCGAACATTCTCAGTATGTTACACATTGCTTCGTGTCAGACCAGTTATGTCTTGTCGCATCGAGTTCTATTTACGTGGAATGTAGGGCGCGAATAAGAACATACAGAACGCTTTTGAGCTATAACGCGTAATGAGATGCTTTGCACGCATGATGGATGTAAATGTTACTTAACATAGTAAATCACAACCTTTCAACAGGCATATCCTTCATGAAGTCGAGTGGAAAAAACGAAATCCACCGCTTGTCTTCAAGGGGCATTGTTTTTTGGGTACTTTGTTGGTCCAAACGTACTGATGGCTCAACATAGCACACCAACGCATATCTATTCACGTACCTCTCTAGCTAGCTGTAACACCATTTGGTTGGGCTTGGAAAACGAGCTTTAATGTGGTTAAATCTTGATGGGTCCATGGTAACGTGTCCATTTCCTCTCCGACATCACATAGATGTTCGTACCATTTTGGATGCTTTGCCCAAGGGTACACCTTGCTGTGAATATCCGATGCATATATTTCGTCCCAGCCCGCGGTCCGAACGTTGGAACGCTAGTGACGATGAATGTGGTAAACGCCTACTGAAGCAGACGGGCAGTACTCTTTCCTTCTCTTTTATTTTCCTCGGCAGGCCCGTTAGCGTAGAGTACTCCAAAAAGTTGTGTCCAGTTTTGCCTTGATGATGAAAATGCCGTTTTCTCCTTGTATTCACCCCGGCATGTTGAGCGCCTGCCCAAGTGTGCAGGTAGGCCAGGAGATAATCTTCGATACTTATTGAAAAATACAAGGTAAGGCAGTACAATCCAATAACCACATATGTATATGAGGATACTTACGCTGAAATTCCTGGATTGGATACCAGTTTGATACTGAGCCGATTTGGGGAAATAAACACCAGTTTTCACGCGAACAAGTGGAGAGCAGAACGTTACCCGATTATTGCCCATATCCCCCCCACACTATCCCCCCCCCGTCGAGACACTTTTACCTTGACGAAAAAACATGTTTACTAGCCAAAAAAGCTCATCACACGACGTTCCTTCCAATCTTGTCAACGCCCGGCCGTGAATATTCGGACATGTCTGTGAAAGTGGGAGACATGCTTTCCCTCTGGTGTTATCGATATAAACAGTCCGGAATGCCAGCGTAAATCAACGCCAATAAGGCACGCTTACCTCTACTGCATTTGGCTAACTTCTGTTTGGAGTTGTTGAGCAATTGATTTCCCCACTGAATGGGGCAATGGAGGATACGCACAGATAAAAGCCAGTGCCCGCTCTAGATACAGAGTAAATTAGTCGGTACAGGCTGCATCGATAGTTTGAGCCGCCTGAGCTAAAGCCTTTCTGGCAACATCGTGCGCGGGCGACAGAAATCGAATGGTCCCTGAGCAATGGAGTCGTAGAATCGGGGCGTTGTGTGTGTCCAGCTGAAGCGTTGTTATGATTAGAAATTGATTTCTTGGACATTAGTGGTGTATCAACGAGGTTTATTTTCTAAGCAGCGGATGGTTACTTTCCATGGTTGGTTTGGCGTGTGAAAAGATTGAGTCATTAAATATTTATTCGGTTGAGGCACCATCTCTATTGCCACAAGACGAAAAAGTGTCATGCTGACAGATTTGCTGGAGGGGACACGTGCAGCCATTGCACAGTTTTCTATTTCGGAGACGGCACTTTCTTACTCCCAATGGCGAGCTACGAATGAGATTGCATCGGGTAGATTTCCCCTAGTCTTCACCAAAAGTCGGCCGAAACCGAAATCGAGCGGCGGCAGGCGCAGCTCGCGATAGCAGTGCCTTTTTGGGTGCGACAAGGTACATAAGTTCGAAGATACGATTCAGGGTAGGAGTTAATAAGCCAACCCATTTCTGTGTTGGCAGAGCCACAACTCCTAGTGTCGATGGGAAGTTTCTTGACATGCGATCGTGCTGTAGTTCTCGATTGAGCTGCCGTACGTTACTTTTATGATTGATAGCTCAGACACAAACTTCCCGTCAGGACCGCTGTGAGTTTCATTAACGTATTGGGCTGCGCGTGAATTTGCCTTGATTCTCTTTCCTTGGACCTGGAACTGTTCTCATGACAGAAGGTATATAAACGATTCAAATCGGGATGCCAGCAAGGGCGTTACATAGGCGAATACTCGACCAGAGCCATTTCTCCGGCCCGGATATAGCGCCTTGAAATCAGTACCACTCTGAGCACTCAGCACTAAGACAATAGGAATTGCGACGTTTAGTGGGAAGCCACATCGGCCTAGATAGTCGAGACATACCAAAGCTGAAACTTGTGGGTTCCTCTAGCGTCCGGGGGCCGTCCTTCTTCTTCGCCCTTTTCATCGAATACACAATTCCATATTGGATATCCCATCTCGTACCATTCTTTAACCTCAGGAATAGGTCCCCACCCAGCTCGGGGAGTAGTAATGACTTGACCGTTTCTGAAACACTTCTGAAATGATAAAGTCATCTTGATATGATGATCTTAGTACGCTGCGAACAACTTGAAAGGTGGATAGGGAACGTATTAAGATTCGATGCTTGGCTCCGCCTTTAGCCTGCTCGCAGGCTAGGCTTCTTTGCTGGCCGTTACGTTTTGCATGATAGTTTAAGACACCTGCTTCTTCGTCGGTCCCCACCCAGTCATTGTCTTGTTACTGTATGTCAGCTGACACAGGTGACGTAATGAGGAACCCTACCTATGATACTATGAACAATTTGAGCTTGAATTGAGGACTGAATTATGAGAGGGAAGTTTACGAGCATGAGCGTCGGGAGAAAATGTGCTCACATAGTTATAAAATCCGCAATTTCCAAACTGGAGGATCCCTTGAAAAAATCAAGCGCAATAAACTCCACTTGCTTCCCTTCGAGGGGCTGCGTAGGGTAGCTACCAGCCTAACTAACGAGTGCAATCGTAAGATCCCCCAAGAGTCCTAGTATCTATTCTCGTTATTCTCTAGCCTTTCTGTAGGACAGCCTCCTGGTCTTGAGCACAACCTGCAAATGGGTATGTTTCTCTAGAGTGCACAATGGACGGCTGATACCATTCCGCCTCCTTTCCGATAATTTAGTAAAGTAATCCCAATGGTTGCGCCTGACCAAGGAGTACACGTTGCTGAGTTGGCCAGCCGATACTTCGTCCATACCAGTCATTGACCGCTGAAATCGTCTGTGTCTCGTTGAGTCACATTGCACGCGAATAATATAAATTTCGGAAACCGACACACAATCCCGTTATCAATACCTGCTCTTTGTCCTTGTTTTCGGCGTAGGCTCTGTAATATTCAAAATTCTTGCGGTCCCGTGGCCAGCTGGAACGCGTTTTCATTTGGCGGGCACGTTGTTTATTCTCGAAAGTTTGACTGAGACTTGCCGAGGCCAATGCACAATTCTTCCGAACTTCAAAGAATGAGTGATTTGGTCTGGGTTACGTAAAGTAAGGTGTAACTTGAAAACCGACGTGTCCGATCGTCGCTCCGTCGACAGAAGCTTGGCGCTCAATCGGTTAATTGCATAGACACCAGGGTTGCACTAGCGAGTTGATTAGAAGATTCTTTTCAGAAGCCATGTACAAACATCGAACGTACCCACTTCGCGAGAAGATATGGCTTGCTGGCTAACAATTCTAATGATACGTTCAACCTGTCCCCCGCCCCCAACCCAAATATACACTGATACCCCTTGCAAACGATCTCTTACTCTGCATTGTAGTCCTTCTGGTCAGGTTAATTCGGCCAAAAAGTCCGGAATACGGAAGCGTTGACCACTACGTGAGACATGCTATTTCAAGGTGGTGTTTGCTCTCGACTTTTATACCGATTCAAATCAATGAAGCGTTCACCAATAAAGCTGAAGTACTGACCGCAAAAAAGAGAAGACACCACTAGGCCTTGACACGGAACAGGATCTGCTCGTATACATGCCGCCTCCAAGTCTTGCCATCGCACGCGTCCAAATTTTGCTGGGGCATCAGTCCATCCGCGAGTGAATCAACGAAGTGAATCAAACGCTCCTGAAACCGTAGGTCGTGATTTGGGACAGCCTTGGCGATTGAGTCGTATATTGAAACGATTTCCTGTTACAGAGGAGGTGATAGAGAAGTTAGAGCGTCAGAGGGTGTACTTGCTCTCATTGATGAGCTGGGCGTGGGGTGGTCAGGACCTTGGGGGTATTTATGGGTTCCTGGATGCCACCAAACTCATACTGACCCCATGACCATGGGAAGACAAAGTGCATGGTTCAATGTTTGTCGCATTGGGTAGAAGCATGTAGTGTTTGAGGTCAAAACCTGGTTAAGTCCTGTGAGAATTTCAGAACGGACCCACGGGGAACGGCTCTCGAGAATTTCGTTCAGCCGAGGAAGCCGAGGCGGGCCCGATCCTCCACGAGATTTTCCGCGAAAACCCGCGGCGGCAGTCTGTTTGTCAGAAAACGAATTCTACAAGTATAGTCTTTCAAAATTCTAAAGGTTCTATAAATTTGACATGGGCTACATCTGGTGGAGAATTCATCCTATGCATATCTCCAGCGGTGGGGTTACATCTCATTGAATTGCAATCCGCTCTGCACGCTAGAGTTAACAGCATTAGGAATGGTAAGACAACACGATTCAAGTACGAGGAGGAGCACATACCGTGATGGATGAATTCACTCTAGCGTTCACGCTACGGGGCATTGGTTGCATCGCAATCCATCAAGTTATCGAATCATACATATTGAGATGTGGAACACTCTGATTGCCCCCAGCTTGGCAAGTGAGCCGAGCTTATTGTGAGCTGCGGAAAGTGGTGTTTATGTCGTTCGTGTAGTCGGAAGTGGAGGGTCCCTTCAGGATCACCAATAAACTACTCACAATTTCCTCTGATAGGTATGTGATATGTGATAGAGTGTGAGTGTGCTAGGAGGGTTCGGATACAAGTTTGTGGTACTCACGGATAATATCTCGACTCCCGCGTTTCATTGTCTCGAATGTTAAACAATATAGTCCACGCATTCCGCGTTAGTCCAGTCGTTGTTCGTATTTTGCATTGAGTATTAGGACACAATTAGGAGCGTGGAATGAGGTGAGGAAAACGTGAATGGGCAATACAAGAACATTCTTCGAGCTTGTGTTGGAATTGTTAGCATGCCTCCTGTTGAGTGAGAAGGACACCTTTCATCTTCACATAGTTATTTATCGCAACCCTTCGACGGGTGCCATCCCTGAAGAAAGTTGTTCAGAAATGAAATCCTGACTCTCCCATTTTCAAGAGACTCCCTGGATACTTTCTTCTGCCCAAAAATAGCTGTGGTTCAATCGAAAAAGTCTTGTACATTTGATCGAATAACTTGCCTTTCTAGCTATCTGCACTTACGCCGGTTTGCGTCATGAATAACGGAGCCTTAATATGCGGATATCCTCTTTTCGGATTCATAGTGACGCGGTCCATTGCCCGCTCCGATGTCTCTTTTATAGTAGTGCCCGCAGGTTGTGCGGACCCAGGGATACACTTTGGTGAGATATCCAATGCCAAAAATTTCATCCCATCCGACCATCGAACGTTGAAATCAGTGACCCAGGATTAGGTGGAGATTAAGTCCACCAAACGTGGAAGAGAGAGAGGCATCCTATACCTCTTCTTATGCCTTGTTCTCAGGCAGCCCGATATAGTCAAAACCGGCCATAACCCTGTGGCTTGTTAAAAGCCGATTCATTGTATCCCCCCTGGGCATGATGAGCGCCTGACACAACGCGTAGACGCGGAAGGTAATCTTGCGATCGTTATATAAACTTGCGAGGTAAGAGAGACAGAAGGACGCTACTGGAAGATGGGGATATTACTTATCACCCGCGACAACGTCCGATACTGGCCTCTCTCGATATCACCTTTATACTGAGCTGGTTGTGGGCGGGGTTAAACGCCGGTTTCACTGGAGGTAATACTGGTCGGAAAAAGTGAAAAGGAACATTATTTTGGGATAACCAGAAGATGACGAACCTTGGCGAAAAAAGACGTGTTTGCTAGCCAAGGGTATTCTCTTTACGCGTTCCAATCTATCGGGCCCACGCTGTGCCTGTGTTACCTAGACATCTCGGCTAGCTGGCCAACGTGCATTCAATTCATTGTTTATTCCAGTAAAATGGTCGGGAATGCCAGCATATTAAGCAACCCACGCTCAGGCAGGCAACTTCCATTTGTGCCTTGGCTTTCTACAGCAAGTCAGTGGGCGAGTTCATTTATCGGAGGTGATGTCGAATCGTTCGGACAAGAGAGTATTGTACCCGGTCTTGTTACAGAAATAGTTCACCGAGTACAGGCTGCCACAACCATTGAATCGCGCGGGGTTATCTTCTCGGCACCTCATCTATGGAAATAGAATCAAACAGATCCGGCTCAACAGGAAAAAAAAAAAATCGAGAAGCGATATCCTTTCCCAACCGAAGCGTAGGTGATTGAGTTCTCTGAACAGAAGAAGCAATGAGTGAGGTCAAGTCGGTGAGATGCTTGCTTCCATGATGGCTCGATTGCCAGAGCTTGAGCCTTCTATGTATTTATTCGTCCTTGGGACAGACGGCCAGCGCTCGTAGTGATCGGGCTTGGCCCGAAACCCCGAAACTGCTGTCTGAGGGCATGAAAGTTGTGTAGTCCCTGAACCGTCACTCGCTGATTTCTGTTGAGAATTTAGACAAAGTCGTTTTTGAGATGCGGACGTACGTCGTTGTGGGGTCCCAAGTTTCGGTGTCATCAAGCTAGTGTATTAGTCATTCCAAGTCAGCCACAGTAATGTGACAGATACGAATGGTAGGCCATAACAAAGAAAGTGATTTCATACGATTCCTAACGTGATGCGCCTCGACCCATTGTTCTAGCTACCGAATCGTTTTCATGAGGCCCATACGGGTAGCTCACAATTACGACCCAAGTGCGTCAAAGCATGAAAGGTTTGACAGGACGAAAATAGGGACGATCGTAGCCGGTTTGAATTCGAATCTATCTTGTCAGGTAGCGCGCTATCGCTATCATAGCCAAGGCCATTCTTGTTTACGTGCCATAGATCGTGGGTAGAAATGTTTCATTGATGCCAGTATGTCGAAACCCTTGTTCTTATAGTACGATGGACCATAATCGACACAAAGCACTTTAGAAGTGGTTGTCTCACCAATAAGCACGCAAAATATCAGAAGCAAGAACGCACATGTAATTGCACATCTGTAGTCTCCGCGTCAAAAAAACGATCATGCATCGCGCAATTGAATCCGCGAGGTTGTGCACGATCGAATGCAGTTGCCTCTAGCTTTCATTTTCTGGAGAAGAGAATGTCCCGTTTCGGAGAGGAGATGTACTGGAGGGTGCCTTAGCTCTTGTTGATTATGAGCGACTGATTTTGTAGGACGATAGTAAACGAAGTACTTACAACACCTGATCCCCACCTAATCCAGTAGCTGACATTCTATCCCTGAGTATTTGAGTTTCTGGGGAGGAATCGCGGACCGTAGTGGAACGGTTATTTTTAAAATTAAATTTCGGAGAGCCCCCCCCCGCTAGTCCGGGCTGAGAACAATATTCGCTCTATATTCAAGCGACAAGGGGTCGAGTAAACCCGCGGGAGCCTCGGTCGTCACTCAATGAGCCGTGCGCGTGAAGTTTGAACGTTCGAACAAGGAAATTTAAAACTACGAGCCTAGTAGTATAAGGAAAATTTGAGTTGTGGGGACTGAGGCAGTAATTTACTACGGGTAAGCCCCCCTACACCGGTGAAAATACAATCACCCCTTATCACCTAGCTGGTAAACCTTCTCAAAGTTCAAATCGCTCTGGGATTTAAACTAGAGTTATTGGGACCTTGAGTACAGAAGCTATAGTAATTGCAGTTTACCAAGACATACCTAGAAAAATCGTTTCAATATTACCTTATCGAGTGTCCTCTCTTTTCGCTTCCAAGCTTCATCATCAGAATGTTCGATTATACGTGTTGAACTCAGACGGCCCCAGCTAGGTAAATGGACTCGGGAGTGACTCCTGGGGTCGTCAATGTTAAGGGCTTGGGAATTGACATTTCCTCTGGTTAAGTCGTAGTTCCCGCAGTTGCAAATAGGGAAAAAACTAAACTCAACCGCAATTACTCTCGGATGGTTGACTCGACTACTGGGTTTCATCGCCTTCCGAAACATTTTTGTGTATTGCGAATACACTCCACGTCGGTCCAGGTCATGCCTTGTGCTTTGATTTAGATCAACACAATTTCATGCAAAATGACGTACAGATTGTTCTTGAGCTGAACGTATGGTGAGTCAATCAAATGGATACCATTTTAGATTGAAGATACGACTTCTTGGTAGACATCACACCCTTCGACTGGGTATCCTGAAAAGTCGAGGGGATATGAAGTTACCTTCCCTCTTCCAAGGCCTGGGTTAGTCAGTAGCCTAAACTAGACATTGGTCCGATTACGTGTGCCTTGTGCCAATCTGCGCAATGCGACCTCATTCCTCTCTAGCTATTTGGACCGGCTGGTTCGATTCTTGGATGACGAGCTTTAAATGCGGATGGCTCTTGATATATACCCATGGTAACAATGTCCATTTCCTCCTCCAAAGTCGCATAGGTGAAATGGTTGTACCGGTAGGATGCGCTTGCCCAAGGATGCAACCCCCCCACTTTGAAGCCGATATATCCGAAGTACCATAGATTTCGTCCCAAGCAGCATTGAACGTTGAAATCGCCTGAACATTGATGAGTAGAGCAAGCTTAGAAGCAAGCAATTTTACCTCTTCTTTTTCCTTAATTTCGGCACCCATAATATTCAAAAAGAATCACTAGCCCGTCGCTCGATGGAAGCCGTATCCGTATATCCCTCGGGGGTTTTGAGCATTTTTCCATGAATTGTGCCGAGGCCGGGGTACAATCCTCCGCACTTATGACAGGGTGAGCATTACTGAATACGACATGAATATTATAATCTCACACTGAATAGCATCCGATATCGATTCCTTCGGATAAAACTTCATACTGAGTCGATTATGCGAGTAAACGCCGGGTTACACAGGGCCAAACTGATCACAGGATATCATCACTTCATGTGGCCAGAGACCTACCTTGACGAAAAGATTGTTTACTAGCCAGAACCTCATCACGCGTTCCATTATATCAAGCCGGCGTGAATACTAAAGTTCGAAGCTGAGAGACATGCATTCCATCTGTCCTATCGACCAAGAAGATCAGGAATACGGGCGTAAATGACCGTATCAGGCATTGCTATCTCCATGTGCGACTTCGCCTTCTTGAATGGGTCACAATGCATTTAGTTTTGCACAGAGAAGAATGCAGATACGCACAGATAAAATTCACGGTGCCTGTCGCGCTACTGAGATAAATCAATCGAGTGCAGGCTGCCTCGACGATTTGAATCGCACGAGTGAGCCTTTCCGGCACATCAATGATGGTAAGTGAATCAAACAATACTGGCTCGACAGAGTCGAGGTCGGAACTATTTGTCCAACTGGAACGTAGTCGAGATGATCTCGTGGATAGAAGAGTCGATCACGAAGTCAAGGCAGTTGAGAGGTTTGCTTCCATGATGGTCTGAGTCCAAGAGCAGAATTCACAAGTATTTATTCGACTCGCGCTACGGAGCCTGATCCGCTGAGCGCGTTATTTTTTGAAATTTTTGAGAAGCAATACCGAGCTGTACCTTACTGGCCAAGATTGAATACCAGACATTTAAAACAGTTTATAGTGTCCGATACACGCCGTAGTTGCGCCGACACGGTAGCGATAGCACTCTGTCAAAGCTATAATTTCAACAATCTATAGCTAAGGTGAACACACCTTTCCAACTCAAGAATGTCTAATGGAACCGTTCCTTGGTCCATGCTTGCTCAGGTGCAATGGTTATCCGTCTAGCATGAGGTAAGATAGAAAGAGTGGCAACGGAGCGCCGGTAGACCGTTTATACCCCCAACCCACCACAATGGCGCGATCTCGACTTAGCCCTCTGCCTTCATTTTCGAGGCACCACAAAGGATCGCAGGCATGCACGGGGAAGCCAGTCCATGCTCTCGCATCTGCCTTCAGCTCAGAGAAGCATGGAAAGTTGGCGTTCCGGTAAAATTCTAGTTATCGGTGCTGAAGATAGAAATCGGCTGGTCTTGAGAGGGCCGAATACACTAGTTTGAACTCATCATTGAAAAATAGTCCCACTGATATGCTGGTTCGCAGGAGAGGAGTACAGGAGCAGGCCCGGTTTCTGTGAGCCGATAGCGGAGTCAATGGAACTTCCGAGAATCGGGATAGCGTGAGTGGCGGAAAGAAAATTGGAATGGAGTTCTAATTGAATAATAACCGCAACCTGGTGGTTCATTCTCCTACCAAACGCTTTCTAGGATAGTTTTGCATTCTTCTGTCCCGACCATCCGTGCCTGGCCACTTACATAATAGCGGGGACTCGATAATCGCTAGATAGCTGTTCAATTTCGTCATACAATACGTGATGGCTGATAGCACACATTACATAGCAGAAATTGCAACCTTCAAAATCGAAGGATACGAAAATCCCACTCAGTTTCTCTGCGATAGCGCCTTGGACATTTCGTCCTCTGTAACTGATAGTTTTAGCGTGGTTGCTCCTCTGATACATCATGTGAGCACATACCGTTCTGACTATCTTCAAAGCCGCCTCTCGATCCTGCTTTCCATACGCGGGTCCACCATGCACTATATCATGACCACTGCCGACGTCACTACCGGCGGGCTGAGCACCCCAAGGATACCCTGCCGAGGTTGCCCATGTCGAAGACTTCTGCCCAGCTGACAGGTGAGCGATGAAAACGCTGGAAATAATCAGCATAGTGACGGGCAAAGGGCCCGAAATGACATACCCCCACTTTGTCCTTATTCTCAGGTAAGCTACTCGATGATTTGTATCCTGCTACGCGTCGGAAAGCCAGCTCGTCTGGCTCGGTCGAGCATTTCGTTCGGGTGAGTCGATGCCAGTGTATTTCTTCCATACTAAAATCTGCATCAATGAAATCTGGAGTTGTTGCCTTTGATGTTGATTTGACGCTCAAGCGTTTGTTTGCGTGAAATCCCGGTCTCACTACACTACCCGAAACGGTCAGCTGTATATCAGATACTGCCAAATGGTCCGCACCTTCCCAGAAAACACTTCTGTTGACCAATACTCGCGTCATTCTTCCCAAATATGTCCCCAAAGAATGCATACGCCCTCCTGCCTTCTGTTCATCCTAGGTGAGCTGCGGGTTCGCGTACAATGAGTAAACCTTAGCAAGATCCGGTCTCCGAGTTGGTCTCGCCACTCGCCACACAACATGCTGCTTCAAAGACGCCTGCAGTCCCTGGCAGATCGTCCAAAGCAATAGAGTTGAATGCTGCAGCATAGATTGAATTGACTCGAATATCCTGGACCGAGGAGGTACAAATTTCCGTGCATCGTGCAGGAGTAAACTTGATGTGAAATACAAGAGCTAGTAAACATTCGATATTCAATTGGTATGCGTTCTGGAGCAAAAAAAAAAATCCTCACCTGAACAAGACGTTCTCAGATTGACAGGTAACTTCGCCCTTCCTCAAGTTCCTATAGCTAGAAAACAAGACGAAATCGTGGGAAATTTTGTACACGGATCGCGTCACCTTGACCAAAAACTTTTGTTTATCCACTAGACAACGGACAAGAAGAATATACCCTCGACGTCCCAGCGGACTCACTCGAGTACACCAGGAGGGGGGGAGGCATCGAGTGAAATGGTATGCAAGGATCACAGGTTCAAGTCACGGTGAGTAGCGCTTGATCGTGATGAGAGCGACGGCACTTATCAAACCCTCACTAGGCCTCACTGGTTTGGGCTCTCATTGGGCATCTGTAGAATGGTGGTTGCAACAGTCAGAAGTCTTGATAGATGAAAAACTCCGACTCCGGCATTTGCACAAGATACATCGCTTCGTGTCACCGCATCCTGTTGCTACGTAGCTTCTTGATGACGGATGTAGTCGACAACGCTGTCCAAGATGGGCTCTCCATGGTCCCTCACCTTTGGGGGACACTGGCGTACATCAAATCACAGTCATGATCCCTCGATTCGGAGTCCAGACGGCGAACTTGTAGTATAGCCGTTCTATTGGGACCTGGCATCTACATGTACATCAAACTCTAGGTCCCAGGTGTGTCCAGCTGTCTTTGTAAAGCTCGAAATCAGCCTCACCGTCTCGGATAAATAGGAACCCAATTCTACCTCCCGTGTTCTAATGGACGATACGGTTATATTGTCACTGACTTACTTCTATACGGAGAACTTTCGTATCGCAGGGTTATATTGAGGCAGATTCAGATCAAGTTGATCCAACGTGCCATGGACACCCAACTCTTGAACTTGACCTCACTCATCACCTCTGCAGTCCAGAGCCTGATCTCGACTGGTCATCCCATTCTCTCCCTCAACTCGGTCGAGACAACACCTTTCGATTCCTCTGGGCCGGAATCTTTGTCTCCGGAAGTCATCCAAGCAATCACGACCATCGAGGCCGCATGTGCGCAGCTCGTCTACACCGTATCCAATCCCGGAAGTACGCTTTTGACCAAAGCGCTTGCTCACAATGAGTCCGCGTGCCTCGCTGTGGTCACCAACGCGAAAATTGCGGACCTGCTAGCGAATGAACCAGAAGGAATACCTGTCGGTGATTTGGCGGGACGGGCTGGTTTTGAGGATGCAGACAAGTTAGGCAGGATCATGAGACTGTTGGCTACACGTCATGTTTTTCGCGAGGGTATGTCTATTTTTTGTATCTTGGGAACATCGAAGGCTGATACTACATCTGCGGTGGAAAGTCGCCCCGGGAGTGTTTGCGAACAACAGGTTGAGCAAGAAGCTTGTTTCTAGTGATCCGACATCTGATATTGTATCTCTTTTGTATGTCGGTTCTCTTCTCGTGTTCCCTTGTATTAACGGAAATTCAACAGGACAAATGAATCCCTCCTTGCATCAGCGTACCTCCATGAGTCTGTTACTCAAGAAGGGCAAGAGATCCCATTCAAGCGTGCTACAGGACATGCGTTCTTCGATTACTACAAAACAGTAGGCAGCACTTTCTTCGACCACTATGAAGATATTAACCTGATAGCGAACCAGGACAAAGGGAAGAAACAAGGCGAACGATTTCCTCGGGCCATGATTGGTTGGGGGGACATTACTGGAAAGGGCTTCTTGCAGAAAGGTATCTGCCTGTTTAAATGGTATCCAACTTGATGAGCTGAAACCTTACAGTGTACCCATGGAGTTCCCTACCGCCCAATGTAAAGGTGTGCGATATTGGAGGCGGGAATGGACATGTAACTATGGGCCTCATGCGTGCGCACCCGCACCTCAAGATCGTTTTGCAAGACCAGCCTCAAGTAATCGAACAGGCGAAGGTGTTCTGGCAACAACATCATCCCGATGCGGTCCATACCGAAAGGATAGCTTATGTCCCTTTCGATTTCTTCAAGGATCCAGCAGCTCCAGGATGTGATGTATACTACGTAAGCAGTCGCCTCTCTGTGTAGCGTGTCTAACCTCGATTTGAACGTAGATTCGATCAATTCTGTGCGTGTTCTCTAATTTTGGAGCATATACCTCGGACTAACTAGAACCAGGCGTGACTGGCCCGACGCAGAATCGCTGTTAATCCTCCAGAATGTTCGCAAGTCCATGTCACCGAGTAGTCGTTTGATTATCCACGATACCGTCTTGCGTCCATCCACAACTGGTTCAGCACCACCTCCATTGCTTCCTAACTGGGGGGCAGCAAAAGCGCGGACATATGAATTGGATATGACGATGATGAACTTGTTGGGAGCTAAGGCGAGGACTCTCGACGAATTCAAGGTTTTGTGGTAAGCGAAGCAGCGAGTATAAGTGAAAATAAAACTAATTCCCCTTGAATGTAGTGATAAGGCGAACTTGCGATTTGAGCGAATATATGAAGCTGGGGAGACGGACTTGGTAGAGTTCGTGCCGATTTGAAAGGACGTTTCTTTGTAGAATGTAAAATTCTCGGTGATATCCGGTGTCCAAACGTTTCTTCCGCTTTGATGTCTCTATTCAACTCCAATAGATTCGTTGTTATCCAATGCAAATCTGACACTAGGAAGAGGGCTTTTACTCCATCCCGTCGCCACTGGCATCGGGATCCGACGCTTCGAGGATCGGTAGCACATGCCAAGCGCCGGAATGGAGGAGCGGCGAGGTGGGCCTTTCGCCAATGATTGAATCCCAAAACACCCCCAGGTAATTCAACGGTCGCTATCCAACTCGCAGGGAAGCTAAATCGAGCATTGTAGGCGAAGGCCATTGGCTACGAGGTTAATACCGCCTTCCGCTAGGTTTAGGTTGCCACGAGGATCTCCATCAGTTACGGCAAAATGCATTTTAAGCTCATCGTAGTCCACAGCACTGCACTAGTCGCTTGTGCCTCTCAATCTTTACCTTCAACTTCCACCATCCCCATTGCTATGCCTCCATTCGCGTTTATTGCCTCTGCCATTCTCTCCCTTTCGACTTGGCCATCGGACAACATCGAGGACTGCCAGTATTATGGGTATGTTCTTTCATAAACGTGCCCTTCGACTCTGCTAAATCGGACTGTAACACAGGTGTAACGGTCAGCTGTCAGGAGTACATGTACCGGGTATCTTACTCGCATTCGTGTGGTGTATGTCTATCTCCTCTACCTCCGACGCTCACCCATTAACGCCACTTCTCACAGTAGTGTTACTCGTCGCGGTTCTTCTTTCCTGGAGATATTTCTCCAAGACTATTCATGTTCCACCCATCAAACCTTTTATTTGGGAACGGCCATCCGACCTGGAATCCGAGGCACTCCATGAGAAGAACTTGAAGCTCCCGGCATTCCATTCTCCGTCTGGTACGTAGGTATTAACCTTCGTATCTTCTGAATGAAAAGCAACTCATCACTCGGTTTATGTAGGATCTGACTAGATCATTACTCCATTCCACACGCGTTTCGAACCCACTTGGAATGGGCGCCTACTTACGGCCCCTGTTACTCATACGACTTCTTGTGTATCATACTCATAGCTCTGGTTCAGCATGTACATAGGCCCTCTCGAGATACTCACATAAAACTATTCTTGGACCACGGTTTCCCCTTCCTTCTACTTTTTCCTGGTTGCGTGAGAGATGGCTGTGGCTTCGTTTCGACAGCACTTTGAGATGAACTTTCATTAATCATTAACCAAGTACGGTGGGTGATTACTACCATTACTACTATATCGGTGTATCTAGTTGCTCTGAGGCTATGAATACAACGATGGGAGTGGAATCGATACAACCTGAACGAGATAGGGATCTTAGACAGCAATGAATTCTAGCAAGTCCATCTCCCCAGCTGGATACAATTTCCTGAATTGTAACCCTCGCTTTTCGCTACGCAATCATCCATCAGCATGCGCTTTTCACAAGGTTTGAAGAATTGGTCTTACCACAACGAGGTGTACTCTTCCAAAGTTCTCTCCTTAGCATTGAACATCTTCATCATTCTAATATCGGCTTCAAACGTCCTAGCAGCTGACACTCCCCAATTCGGTAACAGAGGCTCAGGAGCGGGTTCCTCTGCGAGCTGTTCAAGCCTTCCGGCGCTAGAGATGGCGATCTCATCTAGCAGGCGGTTAGTCGGTTGAGGAAATGCTACGAAATGCGACACGCACGGATAATCAATCTTGCCCCAGGCTTCATTGCCTTGCGAATGTTTTGCAGAATTGTCAGGCATTCGGCGTCTGGCCAGTCATGTCTGTATAGCGGGTCAACGGCCGAGGCTGAGGAAACTAGATAAAGACGCACAAGATACTTTTAACCTGATGGTATCATTAGCATTCGTCCCGATCAAAGATAAATGAAGACTCACATAGTAGACATCACATCCCTCCACCGCATTATCTCTCAGGAAGTTGATCGGCACAAACCGAACCTTGCCTTCCTGAACAGCCTGAGGATATTGGGTGGACCAATACTATTAAGAAGGCGTCAATCAATGAATGCTGTTGAATCCCCTGGTTTGAAAGTAGCCTCACCTCTTTGGCCTGCACGAGAACCTCGGGCTGATCCTGGAGCACAACCTTAAAGTTGGGGTTCTTTTTCGACAAATCCATCGTAACATGTCCATTCCCACCACCTATATCACATATCGTGCGTTCACCGGAGAGTTCTGTCCACGGGTACGCTTTGGTGAGGTAGCCCCTGCCGTATATATCGCCCAGGCCAACCATGGCGCGATTGAACCGCTGTACAAGTGATCAAGACGAGGTAAGCATTGATGAATGCGTGTTCTTACCTCTCCTTTCTCTTTGTTCTCGGGTAGGTTATACCAATCAAACAACTTGTAGCCGGTCGCTCGTTGAATTGGCGTTTCATCATGTACTCGTGGTGGGGTCGTATAGGTCTCATTCAAATATGCAGTCGCGAGCATACCCTCGTCCGTCCTAAAAGTATATGAGCGCATATCTATCACGACCCCCAAGGGACTTACTGCAGTCCAATGAAATCACAAAGTGGGTCCTTGGAAATCAACTTGGCGCTCAGGCGATTATTAGCGTAGACATTCGGTTTCACTATGATTGTTCATCAACTTAAGGTCTAGATCCTTTTATTTGACGTACCTTCACGAAAAACATGTCTAGCAGCCAACAAACGCATCACTCTTCCCAGCTTATCCGCGTCCTTGAACGACGATTCTGCTGCCAACTGATCAACGTGGACTCCCTCTGGTCTACCGACCAGGAGGTCGGGAATCTTCGCATCTGTGACTACGAGAAGACACGAGGGCTCAGCGTGAGCGTTGGCTTTCTGTAGACGCATCAGAAGGTATACAAAGTAGAGAGGAACGCGGAGACGTACATTCACGAGGTGCAGCTTTGGTATTGAAACTGTAGAGACCAATTGTGCACATGCAGCCTCCACCAACCGGATCGCACGTACTAGTCTCTCTGGAACTTCTTCGACAGGGCCATCGAAAGGCCCTGGTTCGACCGAATCAAGAGATGGAACAGTTACTCCTACAGAAGCATGGGCGGCGATCACTTCTTGAACAGAGGAAGCTATGAGAGAAGTCAAGGAAGTGAGGTGACTGTTCTGGACGGTAATGTTCGTGATCATGCTGGCGGTGAAGGTACAGTCAGCGAGTGAAGGTCATTATATACAGATAGATGTACGCCAGTTTATCGTCCCCAAGTGTTGAAAACTCTCGGGCAGGGTCTAGACTGGCTGCATGAGTGGGTCATCATCAGTGGCTAGGTCTCCGTCAAACAGGGTAAAAATAACATATATACCTTCCGCTGTTGTTGATTGCGGGGAGAGTTACGGGGTTCAAGTGGTGTAATGAACGCATTTGGTTGCATTTTCATATTGAATATGCCTATCGACCGGAGCGCCTTGCTGTAAAGGACACATCCGACGACGACGGCTTATCATCCCTTGAGTTTTAATAGTGCCAATTTGTTCCCGTGTTGCAGTTCTACTGAGATACACCAGTAATTCACTTTACAGCATTCTATACGATGGAATAAACTTACGCCGTATAATTAGTACTGCACCACATACACAGGACGCTATACGACTCACCACCGGAGCTCTAACGACAAGCCAAGACTTCAACCAAAGTATTCAACAACATCACTTCCCGCATTTAAGGCCCCACTTCGAGCTTCCACTATCTGTTTTGTGAAAGAGCTAGCCAGAAACATAGGTCAGGAACACGGAGATCTGATGAAGATTCATTCACCTCTTCCTCGCACAACCCTTCTTACCGCTAACAAACACATCCGCCTTCATCCCTACGAGCTTATCTAGGATACCCAATACCCCGGGATCTCGTAACATGTCTTCACTGAGCCCAATTGCCTCGTCCATCCGGCTTATCTCGGTCGTCAGATCTGTCAGATTCCACCCTTCTAGAGCTCCACCGGGACAGAAAGCGTCTTTCAAAATTTGAATGGCTTGATCATGTTCGGGAACGAGGCTCCTGAATGTGGTAGATTTGCGTTGGTGAAGCTGGCCTGGGCCTCCTTCGAGTTCGAGAGCTTGGACTTGGCAGTCGTGTAGATCTCTTGAGGTGTACGGATAATCGCTGGCAAACCAGACTTTTCTCCGAGAGTTGGATTCATGTAGTAGACCATCGAGCAAGTCAACAAGTGCGTCTGCGCAACCGGGTAGATTCAGCGGTGGCACGGACTCCATACGCCAGTGGACCATGATATAGTCTTCTCCGGCGAGTTGCTCAGCAAGTTGGACGAGTAGAGGAGAGTATTTGATTGTCGGTCCTGGGGTTGAAGGTGGAAAGATTGGATAGCGAAGGTCGTGACTGAGGAAAAGGACGTCTGCTGCGTCGTGTCCACGGAGAAGGTTGATGAGAGCATCGCCAATGGGTTGGGCGGTGTCCTTTTTATCTTTTGGGTATATCAAGACAGGTGTTCTCGTTCGCAAACCCATCGTATCCACTTTCGAAGCCAGACATTTTGGGAGATCCGTTTGAACCGTGTTGTCCGACGCAAACATGAGGCCGTTATACTCTTCCCAAACCAACTCGCTCTCCAACTGCTTCCTTTGCAGCTTATTCTTCACATAGACCACCTGAACATCTCTGCCCCTCAAATTCGCCTTGTCGATTTTCACACCCAACCCCTCCACCGAATCCAAATCATAATACGCCCCAAAATCCCACTTGTGACAGATGCCCATCCGACTTTTTCCGACCTTTGGAAGAACCAAGGTGCGATTGAGAGCTTGCGCGAGTATGTAGAGCTGAGAAAGGTGGATACGAGCTTTGGATTCTTGTTCGGCGATTCTGGTGGGTATCAGGTATTTCATATTCGAGTT
Organism: Paramarasmius palmivorus; assembly: GCA_037176845.1. NCBI lineage: Eukaryota > Fungi > Basidiomycota > Agaricomycetes > Agaricales > Marasmiaceae > Paramarasmius > Paramarasmius palmivorus. Next base: position 19,040 of record JAYKXP010000098.1, read on the forward strand.
GAACGTTGGGGTCTTTGAAGACGATGGTTCTGGGATACGTGTGACGATAGGCGGCCATCCAGGGTCCACTTTTGTCGATTTTGACTTTGGTGGATCGAGACGGTCGAGAATGGAACGGTCAACGACGGGAATGCGCATTGGAATCAGTGGAACTTGGTGTTGAGGTGACGTCTCCTTCGCAGCTTTCAGGGCCTTTTGTATCGTCTGCAACTGGGATGGCTTGAGGATTGTAGGTATCGATGGCGGTGTCTGTTGGCGAGGCAAAGAAAGGAAAAAGAGAAGGGCGAGAACAATGATAATGCCAAGTAGAACGTTGTTGGTCCTTGTCGATGTCGTTCTTGGATTCGATGACTCTGGCGAAGGCGACCTGGAATGCTTCTGTCGTCTTACTGAGAGGACCGGAAGGTGTCGAGGACGAGCACGAAGCTCTCCGGATTGAAATGATGGTAAAGGCATAATCGGCGTCCAGTAATAAGCCGCTCAGGCGACGTTCAGACAATTTTTTCTCTCTAACCCTATAATGCTACACATCATGCTAGTAGTACTAAAAACATCGCAGGATACTCGCTCTATCTTCAAGGTCAGGTTTGAGGTACCATGTGTTATACATTTCAAAAAGGAATGGGAGTTCGGCAAATCTTCACTCATTGTCAACGACATGTACAGGGTCACTTTATCCGGGGAGACGTGTATATATATAAAACCGTATCAGCATTTTCTTCTCGAACATATTCCCCGATTACCCCAGACCAGCCATGAGCAGCGAGAACGCCAACTCCCCAAACACCTCAGCCCCACATCTTGTCACTGGCGGCAGCGGCTTCATCGCTTTACACCTCGTAAAGCAACTTCTCGAATCAGGATACACCGTTCACGCGACAGTGCGCAGCCTCAAGAACGAGAAAAAGGTAGCGCCCCTCAAAACTCTCCAGGATGCGCACCCAGGTCGTCTACACCTCTTTGAAGCAGATCTGCTCAAACCCGGTTCCTTCGGTCCTGCGATGAAAGGTTGCGAAGTAGTCCATCACGTCGCATCTCCGTTCCTGATGGCCGAGAAAATCAAGGACGGCCAGCGTCAGTGTATTGAGCCCGCACTCGAAGGAACAAGGAACGTGTTGCAGAGTGTGAACGAGACCGAGAGTGTGAGAAGGGTTGTTATGACTTCCACAGGTACGCCTCTGTATCCCACGCGTTGAGAACAAGTCCATCGCTGACTAGCAGAGCAAGTTGGTGCTATTTTCAGCGATTACATCGACGTATACGAGATGGAGAACAAGACCTTGCACGAGCGTTATTGGAATACCAAAGGCTCAGCAACCGATAATCCATACCACTACTCCAAAGTCCTCGCTGAACAAGAAGCATGGCGTATCGCCTCTGCTCAATCTCACTGGACACTTGTCACCATCCTCCCAGGACTCGTTCTCGGTCCATCCCTTTCTCCCGACTCTGAATCTGGTTCGCTCTACCTCATCGACGAACTACTCCGTGGCGAACTCTTCTTCGGCGTTCCCGACTTGAGTTTCACTACCGTCGACGTGCGTGACGTCGCAACAGCACACATCCGCGCTGCCGAAGTGCCTGGTGCGAATGGAAGATATATCGTCTGCGAGAAGGAGATGACGAGCTTTTTGGACGTCGCCAAGGTGTTTAAGCGCGTGCATAAGCGCCCGTATGTGATACCTGGGCATCAGATTCCGACTATGGTAGTACGCGTTTTGGGACCCCTCTTTGGGCTATCGCAGCAGTGGATATCGAGGAATGTTGGCGTGAGGTTCCAGGTTGACAACAGAAGGACGTCGGAGGAGCTGGGGTTGAAGTATAGATCTCTTCAGGAGACTTTAGAGGAACATTACAAGAGTTGGTGCGAGATGCGGAGTCGATGAGTTGGTTTCGTCCTTCGAGGATCATAGTGTCAAGTCTATGATTAATTGGAGTTTAGTAGTCCTGATATAGTCTAGCCATGGGAAAGGCAAATAGCGAGATAGCGAACCTTAGCCCGTCTTCAATTTGAATCACAATGAGTGAACACATAGAACACCAGATTTATTTCAAAGCTGGCTCTGGAGAACAGAGATAAGCCTGTTCACGGCCTGGATTGCTAGCTCGCTGTCCTGAGTCCTCAAACCAGGTGTCGCATCAAGGATATACACGAAACCTTGGAATCTGAGTTGGGTTTCAGCTTTAGATATCCCATAGACTTGAAACAATCAGAATGAATACAGCATACCTTAGCTCGATGATCCTATCCTTTCTTGAGTACAATGCTTGAAATGAGGACCCTGCAAGCTTCCCCCGACTACGTCGCGATATGGAATCAACATCCCTTGTGCCGAATAAGTGGCCCCAATGTCTTAGTCAGCGATTCTCACGCCAAAGAAGTCCCCGAATGTTTTTTCAGCCTTCCAACTTCGCTTTTCATTGACACTCCTGAAAGTTTGATCTCGTGCCCTGTCGAGCACGCAAGATACTCCTCTTGGTCAATTCAACCCAACCTCGCTCCCTCGCAAATCAAAACACCTCAACGTCGCTTGGAGGCATGTTCCATCTTCGATCAAAAAGAATGAGACTATGCCTGACGGAGACTTGCCTCCGCGGGACGCAAATGTTTTGAGCCACACATTACGCGTAAAGCCCGTGTGTGGAGGGAGTTACTCTGGCAAAAGTCCAGGCTCATTCCAGGCTAGTACTTATTCAGATGTATTTGGAGAGCTTCGTTTGGAGAGCTTCGAAGAGGTTGGATTAGTTGCCCCGCACTCTCGCTTACTTAGGAAGACGTAAGCGGTGGAGGCCGAGAGGTTTGGTTGCTAAACATGTCCAAAATGTCTTTCCCTGCCATGCAACTCAGTCTCGGAATCAGTCTATAAAGAAGTCGAACCGCTATAGACCGCCGGGATGGATAGGGCTGATCCAAGACAACAATAACGGCCAACGAAAACGTTCACCAAGAGCTGCGCACTAGTATCGTGCTGGGTACTCATCATTCAACCTTCATGCATCATGTCTTTCTCAAACGACTGCCATGACGGCTAAGCAACCATTTATCGGATTTCGTCGACTTTCATAGTTCCGCTTCCGCCGAAATTCCATTATTCCAAAACGGCTCCGGCGGTAAGCGCCTTGGAAACTCCTATTGAATCACGTCTCGTGGATAAACGTTTTTTCGCGTCCAAAGTCTAATTTCGAATTGCGGTCGCTAAAACAGATCTTGATGGGATATACTTAAAGGTGACAGGTTGCTCCAGCAACGAGTTTTGTCCGACACTGATGTCGCCCCCTCTTACCATCCACAACTCTCTCGGTGCGACGTTGGTGGGATTTGCAGTAGCATGTGCGCTGCTCGGTATACAGATACACCAAGCGTTCGCTTATTTTATGCGGTACCATGAAGACAAGTTTGTTTACAAGGCGATCGTGAGTGTTGACTTTATTGCAACTTGAAACGTCTTCCTGATCGCTGCCCTTCAATTTAGGTGTCCGTCATCCTGTAAGGCCATTCCTTCCACGTCCAAATATGGCTATCTCTCATTTTAATCCCAAGGATTCTCGAACTAATCGACCAGGCATTCATTGGACATTTCGTGTACTACTACACAATAAGCAACTTTGCCAATCCTTTAGCACTCGTTACCTCTTCAGTGACCTGGTAAATATCCTAAACAACGATGGTTTTACTAGCTGACTTCCGTATCCACAGGTCTATTATTGTATGTCGTCGGAAGCCATGATACTCGGACTCGATACAATCTGATGCACCTCTCGAGTAGCTGCAGCAAACAGTCGGGGTACGTACTCGACGTTCCTTGCGGGAATTCATGCCCATGATCTACTTTTAGGCCTTCGTCGGATCAATCGTGAACATTGTATGTGTTCTCCGAACATTCGGGCCATTGCGCAATCTCACCCGCTTTCCCGCACAGCTGTTACGCTCTTCGAGTATGGCGCTGTGCGTTCTTCTCCTATATTGGATTGACCCATTCTCAATATACCTCGCAGTCAGCGGAAGAAATTTGATCATTACTGGGATTCTCGTACGTATGACTTTTTGCTTGAGCGACTTGTAGTACTGACGGTATCGTTACCAGATTATTTTAACCTTTGTCCATCTCGGTACGTTAACAGCGCCTTCAGCTGACTTCGGGCGCTAAACAAATTAAACTATTAATTTTTTTTGCACTACAGCCTTCTCGCTAGGTATGTCGACAATCAGAAACAACCAGCGCAGTCCTATCAATCTGACCTCTTTCACTCTTCAACAGTGTTCACCATCAAGGCGTGAGTAGTCGTCGACGCCAAGTGATATATCAGCCACTCAAGTTCTTTGTAGATTTGCTTTGCCAAGTTTGGCTGAGGTATCCAAAATTACTGTAAGTCCTCTCTTGTTTAGGCCCAAATTCGCTCGTTGACACTCAAATCAAGCACTATGGAACGGCGAGTCTTGCAGCAGGCGCCTGCGCAGACATTGCTACCGCTTTCGCTCTCTGTTACTTCTCAACCGACTACGCACAGGGTCGCGGTAGGTTCTTAGGTGTCCGTGTTGTAAATGCGACTGATCTTTCCGCAGTGCAGATACCTTGGTCAATAACCTAGTTCGATATGCTATTAGTACCGGTGCAATAACTAGGTATGTGATCGTGACTGATACTGTGATACGAGTATTTATTCCTCCTTTAGCGTGGTTAGCATCGCCTGCCTTATTCTCGTGCGTCTTTCAAGTCCAATCGTACGGTTGTTCACTGATTTCTGGCTCGCTCTAGTTTAACTTGATGCCAGACAACTTCGTATTCATTTCTGTGTACTTTGTTCTCAGTAAATGTACGTCTCTTCAGCTACCTTATTCGAACGAGTCTTAACAACCCGTCCTAGGCTACGCCGTGTCCTTCATGGCAACGTCAGTATCTCACTATCGTTTCCCTAACTCTGGCTGATGTTTTCGTAGCCTCAACACAAGAAGACTAGTCAACGGTCGTGGGACCGATCATTCTCGTCAATCTGACCGTCCAGAACAACTTCCCTCCAGTCGTCCGACAAGGAACTTTTACATCAGTGCCTCTGATCCGAGGAGCCAACATAGACGAGGAGATTCCGAAGCTCAGATATGGACAGGATCTGAAACGAAGGTTTGTTTTTGTATGCTTCGATAGGGTGATCAGGCTGAATATCCTTTGTAGGAATCAGCGAATCAATCAAGGCATGAACGCTTCTCGCTTGAGGTAATCAATCCACCTCCCTTGTACAGGTATGGCATGTAATGTCTCTCCTGAGCGTTTGTTGATCGATACTTTTAGTTCTCAATCACTTTCTCAGATGTCGTTCAACTCGCATGGCTCGGGGCCACGAGCAATATGAAAACTCACTAAGTTTGGCTTGTATCAATACATATCCTTTGTTGTAATAGAAATTTGTGATTTGTTCTACTGTTTTCAAATGTTATCCGTTCGAAGATTTCATCACGACGTGGTCACGATAAGCCGTTTATTTAATCAAACAGAATTTATTATGCACAACTATACTGCATACGTAGTATGTAGCACCGCGGCTGGCGAGCAGAAGGCTTCTCCACCCCCATGTGTAATCCGTAAATGATTACTCGACACGGTCAAATACAAAGACCTCGAATTCAGGGTACCTAGGGGGATAGGATGGATGAACAATCAACGGCCTGCATTGAACCTTCAAGTCGATGAGTCCCTTATTGTACAAACTACGAATTAATGGTTTCGTACCTGCTCGTTAACGTTCTCGAAGGAAGCTACCCATCCTTCACCTTGAAATTCTTTACCGGAGTGTTTGATACTGAAGTAGATGGTGGATGTCAACACCGAGCGAACGTACAGAAATAAACTGAACAGTTACACAAAATTGTTTTCTCCTTGGTAATCGATAGATTCGATGATCCATTCCGTAGGAGCAGGCTCATCGCCGAGGATGGCAAAGACTTTCTTGTCGATGGCGGCAGTGAGTGCATCATTGATACTGAGGATGTACTTGCCACCACCCACGTGCTCGACCTGCCACTGTGAATGCATACAATCAACCACCTGTGAACTGGACCAACACCGAATCTCACCTTGGGTGCTTCGACGCCTTCAGGGAGATTGATGACACGCTTTGGGTTGAGGGATTTGTCTTCGTTCTCGCTGCGGCCAATGTAGTTGTCGGTAGCCTTGCAGCGAATGGTGTAGAGGCCTGATTTAAGAGACATGATTGCTGATCGATGAATTGAAGAGTGCGAAGGTTCTGGAGGACTACGAAGGTCAGACGGAACCCTTTTATACACAATGCAGCCTCACAGAGCCTTTCCCACCTTTTAGTTCCCACCCGTTGCATGGTCCGAATAGGGCTTAATGATTAAAGGCCCCAATCGATGTAGAATGAACCGAACGAACTCGTCATTCTGTTGTGGCAGAACTCCGTATATTACGCATTCTGATGAGAAGAGGGTGTTTAGGAGGCCAATGTCAGAGGTGCAGGAAGGAACGACACACACGTGTGGAAGGTAGCGCTTGAACTTTACGACTATGTCAAGAATCTGAGGCCCATGTATATCCTGGTCGCTGACGAAGCTACCTGCGCCAGGTAATAGTATACCTCGAGACCTAAGTGCGCGGCTTTGACCGTGGCGTCAAGAGTCTTGCGTAAAGGTGGAACCTATAATAAACTTTGGAAATTCTGTTCGTATCTTTGCTGAGGTCTATCATTGGCAGCGGCATTACGCCGTTTGGAGCCTAGTGGTAGTAAAACGATTCGTCACGGCAGCTTCTGAGATTTTGAGGGTGCGGAGTCGATGATGACACGTTGACGTTTAGAACTTGGACTTTGCCCAGTTAATTCACTTCTTAATGAACGTTCGAACCTTGACACTATATGCACTACCATCAGCTGAACCGAGTGCAAAAAACGAGGAAATCGTTTACGAACAGCTGGGTTTCTCTTCGCCTCCTAGACTCTTGCTTTCCGGCTTTGTCCAAATTCGCTGCTCGAGCCAAAATGACGGGATATTAATGCAGTAGTCAAACGACCATCTTCTAGGGATTCTACTCTGGATTTTTGTAAAACACGGGACATAGTACGGTAGCAGTGAGAATATGAATTTGTTGGGTCATTCATAGAATACAGGCCACATTTTCGAGAGCCACATTTTCTGAGTGAAGATTTGATGAATCTCAACTTGTTAGGGCATTTTCCACTTGCATCTTTCCTTATGCTCTTGCAGTGGCGTTCGCGCTCCATTGTCGTCTTTCTATTCGTTTCCCATCCAGCGCATCTTGCTAGGGGTGGTGTGGAGCGATTTCCGCGGCTCTCTTGTTCAGTGATTGTCAGGCACTCGTCGTGTGTGTGGTGGAATGAAGTACCAGAGGAGGAATTGCCTATTGTGCATCGAAGAAAAGGGCGTCTTCTCAACTTTTTGAGGTCTTAACGTTTAACCTTCAACATAAGGCCACAGTGTGTTAAAAAGTTTCTTTATGCCGGAAATTTTCGTCACGAACCATGTATCCCGGCTTAACCAGCAATAAACCTTCCCTTTCCTTTCGCTATCTTTCGTCATTTACTCGGTTGGTAACAAGGGGCGACCAAGCGTGCTAGCGCCGATATCAACCCTAGGACACCCCTCCGTGGGAAATGTTTGCCATAATCATTTCCCAGCAGTCTAGTCTTGATTTTTCCTCGCCAGTTGAAAGTTCCATAGCTTTCGCAACCTATGTATATGTCTATGTTAGTTTTTGGGGCGTCAGATATGTTTTGCATTTGTACTGAGCTTGATATTTATGTCCGGCAATCGTCGATGGCTTGTTCTATCCCGTCGCCTGCCGTTGGAAGCTGCGAATTCCTGTCGCTGGACCTTCGGAAAAGTGCTTATTGGGAACTGGAAGGCTTGAAACTCGAGGGTTTAAGCTTGCCATGAGCTTTCTGTCCCTCTTGGACTTAAGCAACACCTAAGTTGGGGGCCAAGTACCGTGAACAGGCAAGAATCGCCACACAAAAGGGTAAGGTTTCATTGAAACTGAGCAGATACGCCTCCACGTAGCTCAATAGATGGGATTGTACAGTATCTGACGGAAAGAATCGTTCAAGGAATGCGTTTCCATACCGCTGTGCTCGGGCGCTAAAGAGGGGCTGGACGATATTTAGGAATGTATTCTCACGGGGGGGGTGTCCTAGGGTTGATATCGGCGCTAGCTCGCTTGGTCGCCCCTTGGTTGGTAATCCATTAGCTGACAGGTTGGGACCCTTACTAAAGAGAAACCGTGCCGTCGAGTAGGCAAACGCAGGGCGTAGGATACCAGTCAGAGTCCAAAGAGCGAAAGAGCCTAGGATGCGCAAAGTGAGAGTCCGTGCTGAAGCCGGGTTGAGTTTACGGTCAGTTGGTGAGTGGATTACACAATCGGCTGCAAGCAAGAAACAACTATAAATTGACCGACTCCGCTAATTACATAGCTCAGGTAAATAACTGTAACTACAGCTAAGTACCTCGTCGGCTCTTCGTAAGTAAAATGCAAGCGCTTCGACTGGGCGCCTGATCTCTTGAACTCCAACCATCACGATGACCATTGTTCGCCTTGTTCGGAATCTGTTCTATTCATATACCGACCTATGTGCTATCCTCCTTTTGATTCCCCCATGACATGGTCAGCGTAATTATATTTGCTCCCCCTCGAGGTGTAAAACCGGTTGCCCACTATCCAGTTAATCCGCTTTCAACGCCAAGCACGCGTATTACGGAGACCAGCGGAGACCTCGATACCGGAACGAAGCTCCTTCACGCGACCTTTACTTTTGCTCTCGGGAACTATTATCGGACGTAATACATCTGTTCCAAATAAAGGTGCAGGTTCCGACCAACAGATGACGATGGATCAAGATATAGTCCTTTGACAATCGAAATATGGAGGAGCAATCATGCTCAACTGACGAGCAAAGGTGTACTTATACAGTAGGACATATCCGTTGCACGGAGAACACTGTTAATTTCCAGGAACGATCAGCGCTCAAGCGGACGACATTGGCATCATGAGATTGATACCAAATTGATATCCATCCCGGGCCATCATGGAAACTGCTATATAAAAGACGACCCAGACCTTGCAGCTTCGCCATGCTGATTCTTCGCCGAGCCGCTTTAGTGTTAGTCGCAGTAACTCAGGGTATGTTCAAAACATCGTCTTTTTTTCTCTCAACGCCTGATCTTCTTCCTCCCAACACTAGCCCTCAGTACTCCTCAGTACGTGCGGTGTTTGTCCACATCCAATCCTACGATTATATATCTGGATTAGATCTGCGTCAAATGGGGACTTCAACTTCATTCCTTCAAATCGCATCCCGGATCAATGTTCTCTGCCGTGTCGTGTGAGTTTGGATATTCAGGTGAGTCGTTCAGTCCAGTTGCTACATTAGCAGTAAGTAAAAACTTGTATCCAGAACTGTTTAAACCAAGGATCTAGGTGCCAAATTTGCACCGAAGATCACAGTAATCGGCTGGGTGCTTGTGGCCGCTGCCTGCAAAGATACGATGCCCAAACTTTACAATTATTGAATGCAAATGTCGCATGTGAGCATATTGAGCCACAGGAACCGTCTCAACCCAGGCTGAAATGAAGGTTCTAGGGTATGTCGATAGATGTCAGAATACCAACGTCAGTACCCCGTGAGTATTCAACCATTTTTGTTTCATCCTATCTCATTCTGCGTTCAGAGATCCCCGAAACACAACAAACGTCGTCTTTATCAACCCTGATCTCACTGTGCCCACCAATTGCACTTCTTTCTGCGAGATTACATCCACACTCGAGGTTCGTTTGATTGCCTGGTTCAGTGACATTCCGTGAAATGAAAGAATTATCCCATCCAGACGTGCGGGTCGGATGTTAAATGCCAATGCACCAGCACGAATAGCGATGCCCTTGGCAGGTGCTACAACTGTGTGGTTAACGATCCAATACCCAATCCTTCGATGGCTAGTATGCTACAACCTAACATGGATTGTGAGTGTCTATCTCACCACTCAGTCTGTACACCGCTAACTCCAAGAGAACAGATTTCATACGCTCTTGCCAGAACGAGGATCGCGCAGTCCGTGATCAAAAGATTCGGGCCAATAGCGCTTTGAGACATGGGGTAGTTTCTAGTATCGCACTAGTAATGCTCGCTATTCTGCTACAGTTTGTTGTATGATTCACTATGAGACGACTTTGATGACACTTCAAGTGGAATAGGTGCGTATCGCTGCACGCGCCATTACTGTATTCCGAAGCACGACGTGTTGCCTGTGACTTAACAAATGTTGGCCGTTGAGAGCCGCTACACAATTAATGTAACGAGTGTAAAGTAAATAGGAATGCCTCATGCGCACGCATCTCAGCCTCTATACTACTTCGTTGGAAGGAAAGGAATATCAAAATCGCATGACAGTTAATGTCCACTTCGGCGCAAGGCTACAACTGGTTCGTACGAAGGTAGCTAGCACTGACGCACGCGCTCTGGAGACGATCCCAAAGTTCTTTGTTCTGCGAGCAAGTCAATATCGCACCGACCAAACAAGCGCTACCCAACTCACCTCAAGATAGCTCTTCATCTCTGATTCGTAAAACCAATCACAATGCCCAGATCTGGCCCATCTTCGAATCACTCGATCAAATTCCCCCAAACTCCAATTTCCGTTGATATAAATCGAATGCCATTTCCCTTGCACCACATTACCAAGTAATAGTAGCCCATCTTGCTCCAGCTTCAGGACCCTCTGAAAGAATTCCGTGTTAACGGAGATTCCATTTGAACTGGCGGAGAGAATCGAATCAAAGGACAACCTCTCCAGTTGGCTGACTCCAATTCGAGGTACTAATCGTCTCGATTCAACCAAATCGATTACCCTCGAGAACAACCGGGTTTCGCCTTCGTGACGTCCATGAACCAAGACATGTAGGGTAGTAACCTGATTGAACATGTCCGTTTCCAAAAAATTGCGGATCACATGTTCGTTATCTTCTTCCGTGTTGAATAGTATCCGAAGCTCGAAGACGGGTCCGACCCCTCTTGCAAGCGCAGGAGCGTTTGGGCCAGAAAATAAAGAGACTGGAGATGATAAACGGCGTATACGACATCCACTCCGAGCCTGTAAGTTTCCCAAAGCCGACAGAATGTGATCCGATACATTCTTGAGTGATTGACGACAGAGCATATCCAAATACTGAAGAGCTGGAAGTGTCAGGCTGTCGAGGATCGTCAAGACGGTTCGAAAACGTCCGCAGATGTCGAGATGTTGCAAGTGTGGCATAGTGATATATCGCGGACGCCGTTGCTGCACAGTCGGGGGAGCGTCATCGGCAACGTCCAAACGACAATATCGGAGATGCCTAAAGGTCGAACCGTGGTCCAGAAAGCGACTAAGATTGCTTGGGTACCATGTGAGCTCCTCCAGTTGCACCCATGATGGGATAATCTCCATGGTTGGGCGCTGTGATTCTCTCGTTACATAAAACACAGCTTGCTTGAGGCGTGGCGTATGCCATACGTGCACCTGGTGATTCCCTGAAGTCAGGGTATCGATGAGTTTGACCTTGATTCGGCTTGAAAGTAAAAGGGGTAGGTAGGGGTCAACAGTGGAGAGTTGGTGGTATAGTTGGTCCTGTGAATCAAAGACGAAATCCATTATACGCCAGCGGTGCGACTCTCGGATGAAGAGATCCAAAAGCTGTTGATGGGATTCCAGAGAATTTGTTGGATCGAAGCTTGCAAAGAATGATAAAGGGAGTGGGCGGGAGCGTTCAAGCCATGCACGGAGCATGTCTGGAGAGTGTCCATGGCGTGTGTTCATTCGAACCAGAGCCCATAAGAACGGCGTGGAAAGGCATACTGCACGCCATTGGGTGCAAACTTGAGAGAGGACCCAGGGCATCGAACGTTTGGAGAACACATGCCCAACCGTATCGTTCCTAACGCAATGGTCAAATATGAGGACATGAATCTCCACGGGTATGCGAAGCAACGGCGGCACGGCCGGGTTGTCCTCAGCTGCACCTGCGAGGTTAAGCACATAGGTTGTGGTGCCCTGCATCTCGTATCCTAGAGGAGAGCGAACGACTGAGGAATTTCTGGTGAATCAGTGGTTGAGAGCTTGAAACGGGTTTCGGACGTTGGCGCGACCTGCTAATCTCGTGGGAAGAACAATCCTAAGTAAGCAATGGTCACAACCGTGACGAGACGTGACGCTGAGTCACAGCGTAATGGTGCGTATCGCTGCTTGAACCATTGTAAATGCGCCATCGCTATATTCTGAGGCGTGATGATAAACCGTGGATCAACAAATGTTGGCCGTTGAGGGCCCAGGCTACAAATACAATGTACCAAGTGTAGAGTAAATCAATAAAAATGCCTCATGCATGCATCTCAACCTCTATAATACTTCGTCGGAACGAAAGGCATGGGTGTAACGACCGCCTTTCTCCTCTTATTCCTAACCTCAACCTCCACTTCTGTGCCCTTCTTGTGATGTCCATTCTTGATGTATCCCATGGCAATGTTCTTGTTCAATGTGGGTGATGGAATACCAGAAGTAATTTCTCCAACTTGCTCGTCGCCTGCGAAGATCTTGGCACCCTCTGCGGAGATGCGTCAGAACCAAGAATAGGACACGGAGGGTTAACATACGTCTAGCAGGTGCACCTTCAATGGTGAACCCAACTCTTCGTCTTGGCGGGCCTTCCTTAAGTTGCTTTCGGACACCATTTGCACCAATGAATTCACCAGCCTCTCGGCGGTCCTTGCCTGCAGGAAACAGTCTCAAGCCTCAAGCAAAACATCTTCCAAGGACGACTAACCAATGACCCAGGTTAAGCCAGCTTCAATAGGCGATGTAGATTCATCCAAATCGTTCCCATACAAGCACATGCCTGCTTCAAGACGCAAGCTGTCGCGAGCACCCAGGCCAGTCAGTTGGACAGGATCTTTGGACAGGAGAGTTGCGACTTCGGTAGTTTCTGACGGAGGAATAGAAATCTGATGTAGCGTCAGAAGTGTCAGCGTGGATTGGAAGAGCTGACATACCTCGAAGCCATCTTCACCAGTATATCCGCCGCGTGCGACATGAAGGTTGAAGCCTTCGATAGGAACCCATGCGGACGAACCAAAAGTAAGAGTCTCAAGTCGAAAGACGTCAAAGCTTGAAGGTATGTTGCCGCCTGTGGTCCTGAAATAAGGGATGAGCCAATCGGTCAGGTTCCTTAGCGGCTTCACGTACCTTGAAGTGCAAGTAACCCCCAATCTTCCAGAACCTCATGTTCCACTGGTCCTGCCTTTCCCTTTTCAGACGCATTCCACTCGGCAAGCTTGTCCTTGAACCACTGCAGGTCGCGGTCGCGTCTTCCAGCGTTGGTAACGACGTAAAAGGCATCTTCAGCATGCTTTGTGACGACAGTGTCATCGATGATACCGCCATTTTCGTTGAGAAGGACGGAAAGGGTCGAGGTGTATGGTTTGAGCGCAGAAAGGGACGAAGGTGTTAGCCATTCTAGGAACTGAGTAGCTGAAGGTCCTCGGAAGCTTTCGGGCAACCCGTAAGTCGAGAACGATACACACAATGAACATACCAGACTTACTTTGACTGAACCATATGCCCGACATCGAATAACCCTACACTGATTTCGAACGTGGTTGTGACTGGCAACTAGCTATGATCAGCGTTTGAAAAGTGGGTGTCGAAGCTGAACATACCTTGACCAACATCTCCATAGGACAGAGGCATTGAGTATCCAGCGAAAGGAACCATCTTTGCGCCATTTTTCAAGTGAAAGTCGTAAAGGCCAGTCTTTCTGAGAGGCCCTGATTCAGTGGCATATCTGCGAATCCCCTGTCGGGCGGTTGATGAAAAGACGCGGAGAAAGGACATGGCGGGGTGCTGGTAGAAGGTGAATTTGGAGCTCTCGTTCCTTCACAATAACATTAGCAAAGTACCCACTATTATCTCATAAAAAATGCCTTACCTTTCGGTCCCTGGAAAACAGGTCGAGAGAGCTGTCGAGAGACGGTCGAAAGGAAAGAAGGCGACCTGTGTAACCCTTCGCGCGTGTTCGGCAGTCCGCCTCTCCGTTGGCGGAGCTTGGCTTCATTGCAGTTCTTGTCGCCGACTAAACCACTCTCTGAAGAATAATTGGATGCTATACCCGCTCATGCTGTAGCAGTCGATATTGGATTCACCTTCTTGTTGAAGGGGGAAACAAGGAGTCCTTCACACTACTTCGGATTTTTGCTGTTGTCGGCTTTCTTCGGACCGAGGCAGACAGTGCCAGTTTGCCGAAATTGCCTATCCCTTTTGACTCAATCCCTCAAGATGTTCCGGGCTTTCCGTCCTTCTTCCGCCAGTTCCAACACATTTCTACCTGTCGATTCAGCATGAGTACCAATCAAGTCAAGAACGTAGTGGTCCTGGGTGCAGGTAAGAGGATTGCAGCAGTCTTGCTTTGGTCTTGCTTGATACGAACGTTTCTCAATCCTGCCAGGCGTTGTTGGACTCACCACTGCTCTTCGTATCCAAGAACGAGGAGGATACGCTGTGACGATTGTCGCAGAGAATATTCCCGACGGATCCAAAGTCAATCAAGTATACCAGTCAATGGGCTGTATGTCCTTCACCATGGGTCGCAACATACTCATCGCTGAGATACACATACGTCTAGGGAGCTCATCATGTCAGCCATGCTGAAAAGGAACCGCGACAGACCAGTACGTATGGCTAAATTGTATCTGTGAAGCATTCCATTTATCTGCATATCCCCAGAAATCGACCAGGAAACCTTCAAAACGTTCTGGGAGCTCTCAGCGCCGGGAGGAGCAGCTGAACACTGCTTCATGCGCCTTCACCAAACGGAATACTACCACGAGGCTCCTGATGGCGAACACCATCTATCATGGTACCCTGACGTGAGTGACAGCAACAAGTCAAAAAACACGTTTTTAACCTGGTTCTAGTTCAAAGTTCTCCCGAAAGACAAACTAGCCGCTGGTACCTCCTATGGAGTGGAATTCTCGACTGTCACCATTGACTCCCCAGCATACCTCAACTACTTGCTTTCCCGATTCTTGTCTGCAGGAGGTAGCATCATCCGAGGCTCGGTCCAACATATAAGTCAAGTCGTGGATGGAGGTGCACGTATCTTTAGCGAACAGAAGAAGGCGTCACCTGTAGATGCTATTGTGGTCTGTGTTGGACTTGGTGCATTCGGGTTGGGTGGAATTGAGGATAAGGATATGTACCCCATTCGGGGCCAGACCGTTATAGTGCGCGCACCTTGGATCAACTTTGGCAGGACCATCAGCACGAAGGCGGGTTTGTGGACGTATATTATCCCAAGACGTTCGGGTGATGTGAGTAATCCTCCACATTCCTTCAAATGAGCTAACCTTGTTGGCCTAGGTCATCGTCGGGGGCATTAAAGACGCCGGTGACTGGTACGTTTGACATATTCTGCGTTCCTATCTCATGCTTACAAGGCACCAGGTATCCTATCCCACGGAAAGAGACCACAGAAGACATCCTTGAACGTGGCTTCGCATTGTGCCCTGAGCTCGCACCTCCAGAAGTACGAGCACAACGCACTCCTACGATAGATGACGTTCGCCCAATCATTGTTGAAGAAGGATGCGGGCATCGTCCTGCGCGGAAAGGCGGAATTCGTCTGGATGTGCTGTGGGTACAAGGAAAGAACAAAAAGGTGCCTGTCGTGACAAATTATGGTCATGGAGCTGCTGGGTACCAATCTTCGTGGGGTTCAGCAACGATGGCTGTAGACTTGCTTGAAGCAGCGTTGGCCAAGTCGAAGCTTTAGTGCTAGTTCGTCGTCACAGGGTGTAAATTACTGTACAAGGAAAGGTACTATACAAGGTTGTACGGGATACAAGGCTGTACAATTCATTGGCTGGAAAAGCGGAGCAACTTCATTAACGATCCCACGTTGGTTATCCTTCGCTGTCAGTGCCTTACCACACCTTGGGCATACGACCTCTGGATCCAAAATGTGGGACCGAAAATAAGCACTGAGTGGAGTCGGATTTAGCAGAGAAACTCACTACCAAGCGCCAAAAAGTTCAGTGACGTGTTGACAGTTCCCTAAGGTGTACTTGGGCGATTAAAGGATAGTTGGGGTCATCGTCATGTTCGGTCTGGATGCGATTAGGGTCTAAGGCACGGCTCTAAATCTGGATGAGAAGGGTTCAGGAAGGATAGGAACGTATAGATAGTAATGACAAACCACTAAAACTGGCTTCGGCGTATGTCGGAAGGGCTTCGTCGAGATTAAGCATTGGGGAATACGGGGTATGTCGTCAGAGGGTAGGAAACGGTCATCAAATTGTTTGAGAAGCTTCGACTTGATGAGTGAGAGGTACATTTAGATATGTCCGCCGAAACATTATGAGTGAACTTCACGAACACCCAAAGAACTGCGTTTGAGAGTTAGAATGTCTCGGAGCTGTGGAGTAAGCTGCTTTGCTGGCGTTGAGGTCGGCTTTTGGTCGGCTAAAGACTTGTACCGGGACAGGTTGGACGATTTGACATTGCTACGCATCTAGCAGGTGTATTAGTGACTCGTGATAAGCTGGATAAGGTATCTGCGCACCATGGTCACAGGTGCTAGTGAACGTAGCCTGCGGGTCAGCCTTTGTTTTTGTAGTGTTGACGACCTAAGTCAGGCGGGATTCTCATTGCTTTTGAGGGTTCTCCATAGAGGGTTCCAACGCAGATAGGCGGCCGGAATACTCCCAGTTAGAAGGGGGTCTTGAGGTATCGTGTGAGTGTCCAGGATGGTTGTTCACGAATAGTTACTTGGCTCGTCACATTTCGTGCTTTTGCCGGATTCCTGTGTTCATGATGAATAAAGATGAATCTGGACGCAGAAGATTGGGATACGAGGAGTGAATGGAAGAGACTCTGCGTGGTAACATCCATGCTCTTCAAGGGCGCCGTTTCCCACGCAGAGCAACTTGACCACAACCAACACGGCGAACTCGAATCTGTTTGTGTTCGTCTAACAACGTCGAGAAAGGTGATATGGTAATGCGCAGGTATATTTGTTTATAATGTATTGGAAACTAAAGCATCATTTTCAAGCCACCGAGTTGCGGCGGCTCGACCGCTTCACCGGGAAGATCATTCTTGATCAAATAAATCGTTGTCAAGTATGCTGCGCTTTGATTTTTCGCAGAGAAAAGGCATTCAAAGCGAGAAAAGTGTAGTCATGCTACTTCGAACGGTACGGTAGAACCGCGAAACCATGGTACTGTAGCGTAATCTAGTAGGGAAATAAAAACGACCCGGGAGGCGTTTCTCTACCTTCATCTTTCTCCTTCGGCTCTCAAGCTATTCGCTATGGGGGTATGTTCTTTGTCCTCATTCTTGTTTGAGGATTAACATCGATGTCACCAGTATAATCGTAGAATTGCTTCAAATCCGGTACGTCTTTGGTACTTTATGTGGTGAAGAACCATCCTGATATATAGTCAATAGTACATCGTTGGATCTTTCGTATGTCTCGGAGGAAGTTTGTTTGGCATGGACATTTCTTCCATGTCTGGCGTATTGACTGTGAGTACCCGGTATTATTTTGCTATCATCTTGAAGTTTATAACTTGTTTACCGACAGAATCCATTCTATCTGAAGCAATTTGACAATGTAAACCGGGATCGTGTTTCTCGGCGAAATGCTTTGTTCTGACGTCCTTCCAGCCCAGTGGCTTTGTTCAAGGGGCTCTTGTCGCATCTACACCTGCAGGATCGCTCATTGGATCGCTCGCAGTCACACAACTTGGCGATCGCCTGGGAAGAAAGAAAACGATTATGCTTGCTGCATTGGTTTGGATTGTCGGCTCCGTCCTTCAATGTGCATCTATAGTAATTCCCTCTTCTTCATATGGTCACATTTTCAAAGAGGCCTGACGTTGTTGTTATAGACCCGCGGAATGCTCGCTGCTGGACGCGTCATTGGTGGTGTTTCAATCGGCATCGCTACTGCCATTATTCCTGTCTATCAATCGGAGATAGCTCCGGCCTCTATTCGTGGACGTCTCATCTCTATTTTGCAGTGGTATGTCTAATAAAAAAAAGTGGTTCGTCCCGGCTAATGGTTTTATATCATTGTATGTAGGTCCGTCACCTGGGGTACTCTCGTCCAATATTTCGTGCAATTCGGTGGCTCTTACATTAATAGCGCGGCATCGTTCCGTATACCGTGGGGTTTCCAGATGGTACCCGCCATCGTACTGTTTTGTGGGATGTTCTTGTTTCCGGAGTCTCCTCGTTGGTTGCTTGACAATGACCGGTGAGACCATCTCGTCGTTCGTTTTGCTCTCGACGTTCACATCTTACAAAAGAGAGGAAGAGGCCCGGCAAATACTCGCAGACTTGCATGGAAAAGGAGACAAGGACGATGAGCTTGTAAGAATGGAGTTTGAAGAAATCAAGGAGCAAATCCTTTTCGAGCAAAACGAAGGAGCCAAATCCTATTTTGATTTACTCAAGGGCAACAATCCCCGACGCGTCTTCTTAGGGTGCAGCCTGCAGATGTGGTCTCAGCTGACAGGGATAAGTGTCATGATGTAGGTATTCTCTTTGCCCCGTACCGTCTCATTGTTGACCCAACAGAAGGTATTACATCACATACGTCTTCCGCGACGTTGGTCTCGTTGGCCGAAGAGCTGGTTTGATTGCTGCAGTGGGTATCCGTTCCTAGGGCTGAGCGGGGACTTCACACTTAAGTCCAGTTTACTTTTTAGTCGGTACAATACATCCTCAACGTCGTAATGACAGGTTCGTCTTCTAACTGAAACCTTTTTCACTGATTTCAATTCCTTCAGTCCCTGCCATAATTTATATTGACAAATGGGGCCGGAGGCCCATGCTCATAGCGGGATTGGCATCCATGGGCGCTGTTCTTTTCGCTGTTGGAGCCTTACAAGGCCAACTGGGAAGATGGGGTGATGTTGACGGCGAACGTGAGTACTGAACAGCATCCGCGAAGGAACCATTCACATACCGTTCTCAACCAGGCATCTGGACCATTCGAAACCACAATGGTGCCACCAAAGGTGTTATTGTGTTAACTTACCTCTTCGTCTGCAGGCATGAATTTTCACGAGCTCTTGGCTGCTCGCTGACTGCTTCCTAGCTTTTGCAGTAACCATGGGGCCTGTAAACTGGACGTACCCAGCCGAAATCGTGCGTAACGTCGGTTTGCAGTGGTCAGCATGTTTGACTTCTTTTCCAGTTTTCGCTCAGAGTCCGAGCTAAGGAGTTTCATTGGCTACGGTAAAGTATCATATTCACGCCGAATGGTGTCAGGTTCGCTCAATAATTTGCAAGGCTATCAACTGGATGTTCGGTTTCGCCCTTGTATGGGCCGTTCCATCCCGCGTTCTCCACCATCGCCTACAAGACGTACTTCATCTTCGGTACTTTCAACTTTGTGGCGTGTCTGCATGTGATCTTCATGTATCCCGAAACCGTCGGACGGACACTGGAAGAAGTCGAAGATATATTTGCTGCTGGTAATGTATTCTCTGCCTGGAAGATTGATAAGAATGTAGGAAGGAGGAATATCGAGGACATGGAGGAACAGAAAGAGGTGTGTTGCTGTTCTATTTGGATTTTGCTTGGACCAGTAATCGCTTGGCTCAGGGTTCGCTTTCCATTGATCAGAGAACTGTAATACAGGCAAGTCCTCCACACTCGTGATCAGAACGGGTTTAGCTTGCCTTGGAGCTGTGGAGGAAAGCTGTTGAAGTAGAATTCTAGCATCGTGCCCGGTCTTTAGTCACGATTGTTTTCGTACCGAAACAGACTAGACGTTTGACATTGCTGCCCACATGCATCTATTGTGCCAGGAGGCTATTCTTAATGATTCGTGATATTCAAACTGACCATGGTCATGTCCACAGGTAAGTTTTTCACGAAATAATAGCAACCTAGGATGAGGTGCCGTGCGCAATGTGCAGGTGATTGCCTATTACGAGTTCAATAATAGTGCTCCATGAATTGCACCTTGCTTCTTTCGTCAAGCTTCGTGCCGATTTTCCGTTTTCCCGTTATCTTAATGAATAGATTTCGACGAGTGAGACGGCGTGGACGTATGGACCATGCGTGAAGGTGGGACCCGAGAACAAACTCAGTACGGCGGCTTCCATTGCTAGGAATTTTTAGTTTCCCACGCTCGCGTGCTCTTCCACCACAACCGTGACCATCTCCCGGCACAGCAAGAAGCTAATATTTATTTCTCAGTTAGGGAAAGGTAGTGCGAAGGTAGAGTACTTTCATATCACCAATGAAGCCAACTGGTCACTGACCGCGTCATACTACCCGAATACAGGCCCTGGTGAATAGAAGATTTCCGAATAAATTGCCCATTGGAAGCTCCTCTTGACGGGCACAGGGTTCACGAAAATGGGAAAGGTGCAAGCGAACCATGGTGCTATAGCGTAATCTGGGGAGATAAAAGGTATTCTTCTATTTCAAGTTGCTGCAACCTTTCCTTGTTCGAGCCATTCACTATGGGGTACGTTGTACTTTCCTCGTCTTTTTCGGTGACTCTGACCTCGATATCGCCAGTACAATGCGAGAATTGCTTCAAGCCCAGTATGCCGTCCTCAATCCTTCTTTCGAAGAAATTCCCTAATGGCTGCTAGTACATCGTTGGAACTTTCGCGTGTCTTGGTGGAAGCCTATTTGGCCTAGACATATCTTCCATGTCTGGCGTATTGACAGTGGGTACACGATCTCATCTCGCGTCCACTTCCAACAATTCACATCGCGCACAGAATCCGTTCTATCTGAAGCAATTCAACAACGTATGGCACCGCATCCCTATTGTTGCACTTAATTCTGACTTCCTCAGCCAAATGGCTCTGCTCAAGGAGCAATCGTAGCATCCATGCCAGCAGGATCGTTCGTCGGCGCCCTGGCAGTCACACAGCTTGGTGACCGCCTGGGAAGGAAGAAAACTATTATGCTTGCTGCATTGATTTGGGTGATCGGCTCCATTCTTCAGTGCGCAGCTATGGTGACTCCTCTACGATTTGTGGTTGAGTTTTAATACTGACTTATCAACGTTGTTGTAGACCCGTGGCATGCTCGCCGCTGGACGTGTCATTGCTGGTGTCTCTGTTGGTATTGCTAGTGCCATTGTACCAGTCTATCAATCGGAAATCACTGCACCCTTCATTCGTGGACGTCTCGTCTCTATTCAGCAATGGTAGGGCTTGCTTGAGTGAAAGAGAGGGTGCTTCGTTTAGCTGGTTTTATAGGTCAATTACCTGGGGTATTCTCTTCCAATACTTTGTCCAATTCGGTTGCTCTTACATTCAAGGCGTGGCATCTTTCCGTATACCATGGGGTCTCCAGATGATACCCGCTATCGTGCTGTTCTTCGGAATGTTCTTCTTTCCGGAATCTCCTCGTTGGTTGCTTGATAATAATCGGTGAGTCTATGCCCTTGATCGTTATCGGCACTAACTTCTTATGCAAGAGAGGAAGAGGCTCTGCAAATACTTGCGGACCTGCACGGGGGAGGTAACAAGAATAACGAGCTTGTTAGACTCGAATTTGGGGAGATCAAGGAACAGGTCCTTTTCGAGAAAAACGAAGGCGCCAAGTCCTACTTTGATTTATTGAAAGGCAACAATCCTCGTCGGGTCTTCCTGGGGTGTAGTTTGCAAATGTGGTCTCAGCTTACCGGCATAAGCGTCATGATGTAGGCATTGTCTCTGTACTTCTAGGCTCTGATAGTTGACACATCAGAAGGTACTACATTACATACATTTTCCGCGACGTTGGCCTTGTTGGGCCGAAGAGCTGGTTTGATCGCTGCTGTGGGTATTCATTCCTGAGATCAAAGTGATACCTAATGCTAAACTCTACTTTTTAGTCCGTACAATATATCCTCAACGTCGTAATGACTGGTTCGTCTTCGAAATGTCACTTTGTTCATTTAATAGAATCTATTTAGTTCCTGCCATAATCTACATCGACAAGTGGGGTCGGAGACCCATGCTCATAGCTGGGCTGGCATTCATGGGGATTTTCCTTTTCATTGTTGGAGCATTGCAAGGCCACTTGGGAAGATGGAGTGACGTCGACGGCGAACGTGAGTACCGGATACTCTGCAGCTTGTGAAGGAACACCTCTCGTTCATCATTCTTGATTAGGTGTCTGGATCATCCGAAATCACGATGCTGCCACCAAAGGCATCATCGTACTGGCTTACCTCTTTGTCTGCAGGCACGAATTTGTTTTAGTTTGTGACTTTGCTAGTGTCCACTGACTGCGTGCTAGCTTTGCAGTGACCATGGGGCCAGTATCTTGGACATATCCAGCTGAAATCGTGAGTGATTTAACTAACATTTCTGCTTGTACCGGACAGTCTACTGACTCCCCATCCAGTTCTCACTCAGAGTCCGTGCTAAGGCAGTCTCATTGGCTACGGTAGGTTCTGTTTATATATATGCTGCGGGTACCGGACTCACTAACTCCACTTCAAGGCCACTAACTGGATGTTCAATTTTGCTCTTGCATGGGCCGTGCCACCCGGGTTCTCCACCATTGCATACAAGACGTATTTTATCTTCGGTACTTTCAACTTTGCGGGATGTCTGCATGTGATCTTCATGTACCCCGAAACCGTCGGACGAACTCTCGAAGAAGTCGAAGACATCTTTGCCGCTGGCAATGTGTTCTCTGCCTGGAAGATTGACAAGAATGTGGGCAGGAGGACTCTCGAAGATATGGAGAAAGGAAAGAAGTGAGTTGTCTTCGTTCGGATTTTGTTTGGACTAGTCATCATTGAGTTGTCTGGCTTTGCTAGGACTCGGTTTCTGTTGAATAAAGAGCCATCTGTATTCAAGCAAGTCAGCCTCTAACAGAGAGAATACCTTGATTTTGCTGTTGGTAATCTCGGCTTGGCTGCTACAGAACAACTGTTCGAAGCCTAGTCAGCCGGAGAAGGGCGCGCTCCACTGCACGGAGCAACCGGTGTTGAGTCAACTGTCAACCGCTTTACAGCGCTCCAAATGGCAACTCCGCATAATAACTAGACAAGTTGATGCAGATCTGATGCACGTTATCAGATATAGGAACCAACCTTCCCTTGAGCTTGAGTGCGATGGCTAATGGGAACAAATCAAAGAGCCAAGGATGAGAAACCTCATCTAAGGTTATTTTCCGGGTCCGAAGGTCACCAGACGAGCTTTGTGGAGATGATGACTACGATCTCAATTCATCAGGAACTAACTTGAACCGTACAATGGGTACTCGGGATACAGATTTCACGTAGCGTGTTCGCAGGTGTTCGCTTGCCGGACGTTTCAAACAGGACTCTGTCGGGATTCAATGTGGTGAGTAGTCTGAATAAGTGAATTACGACGTCCACTGATTGATTACAAGTCTGCAATATCTTTAACCCGCATTCCCTGAGCGCTTATCACATTCAGACAGCGTTTCGCCGCCCAATGCGACGCGGAGGCACTTGTCCTATCTGATCCCCGTAAATTATACATCATTCAAATTGCGCTGAGCCCTTTCTTTTTTCATTACCTGTTCTATTCCCCCTACACCCAATGGCGATCGCTGCAACCAGCGGTATCTCAAGTGCAAATGGTAGTACTACCCGCAAGTTCAACGTCCTTCCACCATCGTACTATCAACGCTTCCTGTCTCAAGAGTCTCTAGAACGCAAGATAAATCCCAAGTAGGTTCACATACTCAAAACTACATTGGTATTAACACGTTCCGTCTAGTACGTCACCTCTTCCCCCTTGAACGGACACCAGGAGTCATTTCTTTACTCGCCGGAAAGCCTAACCCAACTACGTTCCCCATCGCTGGTGTTTCCTTGGCCGTACGCGACCCTCGTTCCGCTATCAAGGACAAGAAACGCGAATCAGATGAGAACGCAGATTTGGTTGAAGTCAAGCTCGACAAGGCGTTACTGGAAGAAGGGCTACAGTATGCCGAAGAGGCTGGCGTCAGGAGCTTGATGAAATGGTTTTGTGGGCTGCAGGAAAGAGTTCATGGGAGACGGTGTACTCTGTATGAAGAAAGCGGTGTCGACGAAGCTGGTGAGGATGGAAGATGACTATCGGAGTGGGGAGCCAAGACGTACTTTACAAGGTTTGTTGGATGGTTCCTGGTCGATAGCCCTTGATCACTAATGATTAACATTCAAGGCCATCAAAGCGATTGTTAATCCTGGGGAACCTGTCTTCCTCGAATCACCTGTCTACCCGTACGATTTGTTACTTTATTTCTTGTGCCGTTGCTCAATACAGACCCAGGGGTGTGCCACCAGTGCTGCACAGTCTACACTGTGAACAGATCGGTGATTTGCCCAAATGTCTTTAGCAATCTCAGGTCTAACACATCTTCTTCCAGAGATACCAACCGATGACCAAGGAGTGGATACAACTCATTTTCGCAAGGTACTGGAATCCTGGCCGGCGGGTAAACCAAAGCCGAAGATCTTCTACACTGTTCCAGTATGTGACGCGACGTCATAGCATTCTTGTAGAACTCATTCTTTAATCTTACTTGCAGACGGGTTGCAATCCTACGGGCGCGACGGCTTCATTGGAGAGACGTGTCGAGTTACTCAAGTTATCGAGGGAACACGACTTCCTAATATTAGAAGGTTTTTCGACTTGGCTCACCATGTTTAGACGATTAAACACTAATTTGAGTCTTTAGATGACCCTTACTATTATCTCTATTACGGTGATACCGCTCGCCCGCCATCCTATTTCAGTCTCGAGGCTACTTTGCTTATATCCGATGATGATTCCTCACTTCCTGAAGTAGGCAGAGTCATCCGATTCGACAGTCTCTCCAAAGTTCTTTCAGCCGGAATTAGAATAGGCTTTGCGAGTGGGCCGCAGCCGGTACTTGATGCTCTCATCAAATTTGTAAGAAAGATTCACCTCAATACCGCAAGCAATTACTGATGACCTTATTAGACGGCGACTATAAACCTTCAGACGCCTACTTTGACGCAAATCATTACCTATGCTCTCCTTACCTCTCCTTCATGGGGATATGATGGATTCAGACTCCACACGGAACAGATCGCAGAATTCTATCGAAAAAAGAGAGATGTCTTTGAAGGATACATGAGGAAGTATCTAGGCTCCAGCGAAGACGGAAGTGCACTAGCCAAATGGGCTACACCCAAAGCTGGTCTATTCTTTTGGTTGGTCAAGTTTCTACCTGACATCCCTTTTCAATGACAAAAATACCGCCAGGTTCAAAATTCTCATCGAACCCGACTCTGAGTCGGATGGGGACTCGGAAGCACTCATCCAAACGAAAGCATTCCAGAATGGTGTTCTTGCCCTGCCTGGAACTGTGTTCCTGCCTTCGTCTCAGGATGCGCAAGGTCCGAGAAAAACAGGTTATGTTCGAGCATCGTTCAGCTTGTTGAACGAAGTGGAAGTGGAAGAAGCAATAATACGGCTCAAAAAGACCATATTGGAAGCCCGGGACGAGCTTCAGAATCAATGATAGATACATAAGAATAGGATTTGGTGACAAACTCCAGGGCAATGGAACGATTCCGTCAAACAACGTTTGCGCGATACTGACGAACGATTCGGACGAATCCGAGGAGCTGACTGAGCTTGTGCGCAGGGTCATGCGGCTATTGGTCCGGCAAACTTCCGGATCTTCCGCGACAACAAATTTTCAATCGATCATTTCTAGACCGCTGAGTCAAGTAAAATAAAAACCATGACGATCTCGTCAACTATCTCCGCTTTCGTCTCCTTCCCCCTCATTACCCCAAAGTCGCGTCGAACATTATGGAAGGTTTCAACTTCGAACTACCACCAGATCATTTTCTATCTCTTCCTCGCCCAGACTCTTTTCAACAACAACTAGCGGGCGCTGTCGATACAACCACACTCGCCGCCCATGATTTCGACGTCGATAACCGTTCTGGTTTCATGCCCCCGCATCCTCCTGTAGCACGTTTACCCTCTGAATGGGAAGCATGGGAGCAGGTATTAGACGCAGCTATCGCGGAACGCCTTCAGCTCGGGGCAAAGCCAGGTCTCTCAATCAGGGAAAGGGAGCAGTCGGCGTTATGGAGAGCTCGTGTTCAAGAAGTGCGGTGATGCCACGTATGTTATCTGAAGTGTACCTGACGACGGTTTCCTTCATTAGTTGCCAATCCTCCCGACAACAGAGCTAAGGACATCAGAAGTGATACTCCGAAGATCGCATCTCGTGCTGGCATGGATCATGCATTTCTACATCCACACTATTCCTATCGATGAACCCATAGCCATTCCTCCGCCCGTCACCATTCCTTTGCTCCAAATCTGTGCGCACCTTCAGCTTCCCCCAGTCCTCACATACTCAGACGACGTGCTATACAATTGGGCATTGAAGACACCGTCTTCGGCTATCGTTCCGGCACTTGATAACCTGCGCTGTCAGACTTTGTTCACTGGCCTTCGGGACGAGGAGGAGTTTTACCTTACCTCCGCACGTATCGAGCTTCGAGGTGTCGAGGCGCTAGAACTCATGCGAGCAACCATGGACGAAGCTTTCGTAGGCGATGACATCGCTATTCGACGTATCACAGGATTCCTTCATCGCCTAGCCAAGGTTATAGGAGAACTCAAATCTCTGCTCTTGGCCGTCCGCAAGGGATGCGACCCAGAAGTTTTCTACAACGAGATCAGACCTTGGTTCAAAGGAGCTGATTCTGATTCGCCAAACAGCGACCGCAAGTGGATATTTGAAGGTTTAGACCAGGATCCGTCGTTATCGGAGCCCCAGGAGCTTTCAGGGCCAAGTGCGGGGCAGAGCTCGTTGATACACGCTCTCGATATCTTCCTTGGTGTCGAGCAGTACTCCCATTCTTCTACAATCACAGGATCCTCGGATCCATCAGAGGCGGAGAAGGAGGAAGCGAAGAGCCGGAAACAAGCATTCCTCAATCGCATGCAGTTGTACATGCCTCGTCACCACCGGAACTTCCTCAACCATCTTAGATCAAATCCACGGCCGTTGAGGGACATTGTTACCTCGTCTAGAGATTCCAAGTTATTGGATGCTTACAATCAATCGGTTGCCGCTCTAAAGGAGTTCAGGGATGCACATATCATTATTGTTACTTTATACATTATAGGACCCGCTAGAAGAGCGAAACAGCTAGAGAGGAAAGAAGAAGAAAAGGCCGAGCTGAAGGGAACAGGAGGAACGAATTTGGTTAAATTCTTGAAGGATGTTCGAGATGGGACATCGGATGCTTTGATCTAACCTTCTAGTAATACTGAAAAGCCTTCGATAATAGAGTATGCATACCAGTGACGGCTAATTTTCCTGAATATCGCAGAACTATGTATCCATCTGCTATACTACAACCTCTTACGCCACACTATAATGACCTCTAGCGAAGTTCCGTATTTCCAAAAACGTCCAACTACCTCCAAACTCTTCAGTCAACTGCTTGAAAGGAAGAAGGCTATGGCCGATCCATCATATCAAGCCAAAACATTTCCTGCTTCACCTGATTAGTTCTCCGGAACGAGTACCGCAAGAACGGCTATGTGTACGCGATCCAGACCCACAAGCAGGTGATGTGTGAACGGCTCTCTGCTTGATATTTATTGGGAGTTATGTTAAATGATACAACTTTACGCGCCTGTACATAAGAAGGAACTGAAGACAAGCCTGGCTGCATTCATTTTGCAGCTTGTAGCAGCCACCGAACCCCTTCGTCAAAATCTTCTTCGCACTTCTTTCCCAATGGTATGTTGGGAGCAGCAATATCAAACCCATGGGGAACACCTTTATATCTAAAGCACATGCTTATGATTAGTGGAATGGGACACAGAAAACATTGTTCAACTTACACATCAACCTTGGTCTTGACGCCGGCATTGCGCAGGAGTTTCTCATAAAGGAAACCCTCATCCCGAAGCGGATCTTGTCCACAGATTTGAAAGTAGGCGGGAGGTAGGCCAGCGTGAGATGGTAGGAGTACGGGTGAGGCTCTGGGATCAAATGGATCGGGGTTGTAGAGGTCTAAAAAACCACGTTAATCATTCGAGGCTTGGTATAACTGTATCAGCTGGTCGACATACCCCAATAAACGCGCATTTCTTTCCTATTTATAATGAATGCATCCTTGTTTTGTTCCATAGAAAGAAGCACTTCCTTGTGCCTATTTACCTCGGTTAGTAACCTGCATGAAGGAGTAATCGAACGACTTACTCTTCGGGATATGCGTCCAGATGAAGAGTTACAGGAATCTTGAGTAGCTGTCCCGTTAGAGGTTTGTCCTTGAAGAAGGGATCATCTCGTGCAAGATGCGACAGGACAGCGGCAAGATTGCCTCCCGCAGAAGTGCCGCCGACTAAGAATCCTTTGGACAGATCAGCAGAGACAAGGTCAGGATGGGCCGCAAACTAATTCTAGAATTCAGTATTCCTCGATGGTTGATGTAAGGGCGGAGGACCAACATATTTAAGGCAAGTGAACGAGTCGGTGACAGGGATTGGGAAGGGGTGTTCAGGCGCCAACCTGATGAAGTTGTAGTCACGTTGAATGATGACCACGGAGATTAAAACCAAGACGTACCTGTATTCACAGTTGACGATTGCAATTCGCAGATCAACAGCTAATTGGCGCAGCTTGAAGTCATCCCACTCTATATCTCCAATGACCCAACCTATAGCAGGAATGGATGAGTTTCAACTGGGCAAGGTGAATAGTGGAGCCCCAGACCTCCTCCATGCGTCCAGAAGAGCAGCGGAAAGTCGGTTTCCCCTTCTTTGCGTGTTGGCACGACACATCGCGCAAGTATCTGAGCACCATCGCCAACGTCGATTTGACGATCAGTGAGCTGATACTCGGAATCTTGGTAAGAGCATGTTAGTTTATTAGCAGGCAGTATGAGATGGAGGGTCGTGTACCCGATGGAAGTCGTGGGCCATATGTTGCTTTGAGAGCAGTGAGGATGAAATCCCTGTAGTTCTGACGCCGCTGAGCAGGGGTCAATGTCTGACTCTCGTCGACGGGAGGGATATGCGCTGCAATCACAGCAAAATCGGGATCAGGCTCTGATAAGTGGGAGTATTCAGCCATTTTGGTGGGGACTTGCTGTAATGATCAGTCTTTTATACGTTGCGGGTGTTGGCCCGGTGCCGCCATCTATTGTAATGTGAGAATTATTCTGAGTAAGAGAACTAGTATGATTTGTAAAAGTGCTGGGTCTGAGCTGGTCCGAGTCACTTCTATGTGATATGCGAACGCAGGGACGTGCTGATAAGTATCAAGAAGGTGTCAACCTACAAGAGTCACTGCTAGTCAGAAAATAGCGATGTAACTGACTGTGACTAGTACTGCGCCTTTGAACAAGGATTGGAAACTTGAGAGAACTAGATGATAGATCATGGTGGTGAAGAAGAGAGTTTGGCCAAACTTTGGCGCCAGCAGGCATCGCTTCCAAGTATGTTTAAACCATTCCACTCTGCGGTGTGCATAAATTCACCCTTTAATACTACTCCTCTAGCATCGCACACCGCCCCTAGCCCGTCCAGATTGACCCGTTTTCCGAGATTATTGTCGGACGCGGCAGGAGCGTTAGATACACTTTTGAACTTCGCGTCTAACCTCCATCATAGTGGTCATCGTCACACCCTAAAATCCAACTTCCATTGTCATTTATCCTAGTTCGTCCCCATCTCGTCTTTCATCTGAAGCGTATGGCATTGGAACAAGTTTACCTTGAACGAAATCATCGGAACTCAAGGTCAACACCCAAAGTGGATGCGCATCGTGGAGTCTTCTCCTTTTGACACTCACATTAGGGAACCTTCCCAAGAATGACGATCTAAGAGGAGATATTGGAAGAAGTGGTCCTCAGAATGGGTTAAAAACAGCGGTTGCTAGGTTGAGGCTTGGTATGTCGTTGCTCTACTTTCGTCGTTCTTTTTTCATTAAACCTGGTCCAAGTATTGCGCAGCCTCACGGGGTGAAGTCTTGAGGTTCTCTTGAGCTATCGTATCGCCCTTTTATAACATAGGAGACGGCCGCGGGCGAACTGGCAGTACGATTTACTAATATCGTCAGTACGGCCAAGTCTCGCCATTCAACAGCGTCTTACCCAATGAATACAGACATGCAACCGTTGAAGAAAGCATATAGTAGGAGATTATGTTCAAGACCGTTCACGGTGGATATCGGAGACAGGATATTGACACAAAATATCAGCACGGTGAGAGTGAAACGTCAATTTCCCGACGGCCGAGGAACGAAGCTGACTGTAATCTCTCCCTAGAGCCATTCATGGCAGTCATCGCCTCGTAAATCATTAGCTTGACAACATCCTCTATCATCACCGTTCCCGTAGCATCCAGACCATCTCAACGGGCAAGCTCCGAGAGATCCACTACACCTACGATTGCATTACTCGTTTCTATCGTCGTACGAGAACAACCCCAGCATTCACTCATCAAAATAGGTGCTCTGACGACTGCCAAACGAGTATCATGAAAAGGAAACGCAGCCTTAGCGGCAATCATGAGCATTCCTGCCTATCAACTATCCAAATGCCGCTACATCGACGCAAGATTCGCTCATAAGTGGACAGCCCCGTCATTTCTGGCTATCCGAAGCCTTTTCAGCATAAAAGGCGCTATTGGGTGTGGGGCGGGCGCAGATACAGCACTCGTTCTGCACACCTTGGTTAATAACAATGTCAGCTCACCTCGGCGACAACTCGAAGCCTCTTACCTGGATGCAGTCTACTGCCTTCGATGTAGATCCTAGGTCAGGATTTATGCCACCGGAGGTCCCCCTTCAGCGGCTCCCTGCTGACTGGGCCCCCTGGGAAGTACTGTTGGACGAAGCAATCAAAGACCGTCTCGTACCAGGAGACAGAATCGGCATATCGGCGGAGGAGGAGGATAGGTCTGCAAGATGGCGTGCTCGTGTACAGGCGGTAAGGATCTCATATATGCAAGCTGTGTCTGTGCTGACCCCATGAATCAGATGCCACTGTTACCTACTGCGGAACTGCTGAAAGACGACGAGCCAACACTTTCTCGGCGTGCACACCTTGTGTTGGCTTTCCTTCAGTCCTTTTACGTTCAAACCCTTTCTGCTGGTTCCCCTGTCTGTATTCCCAAGCCCATCGCCGTACCCCTCCTTCACGTGTCGAAATTCATTGGCATGCCACCTGTTATCACGTATGCCGACTGCGTACTGTACAACTGGAACATAGCCACCCCTTTGAGCGGCATTTCCCATCCAGTATCTTCCTCATCTTCCACGCCTGCTTGCATCGATCCCGAAGCCATCTGCTCCCAGACCCTATTTACAGGTCTCCCTGACGAAGAAACATTCTACTTGACATCGGCCAAGATTGAGGTACGAGGCGTAGAAGCGCTTGATCTTATGCGCTCAACGATGGACGAGCTCTTCGTTAGCGATGCCATCGCAGTCGAACGTATAACAAAGCTTCTTGAACGTCTCTCTGCTGTCATTGGAGACCTGAGAGGATTGTTGATGGATGTCCGGAAAGGTTGTGACCCAGAGATCTACTACAACAGTGTTCGTCCATTCTTCCGCGGCGAGGACGGATCCCATGAAGAGCGCAAATGGGTATTCGAAGGCATCGAGGAATATCCCGAACTGGCAAATTCTGATATCACAAAGGAGTTATCTGGTGCTAGTGCGGCACAGAGCACTATGATATATGCTCTGGACGTATTTTTGGGTCTCGACGATGCTAGGTCATCCTCGTTCATGGCGCGACAGCAGATATACATGCCGAGGAACCATAGACTATTCTTGGATCATCTGGGATCGAGTAGTCGGCCTCTAAGGCAGTTTGTCTCGCAGAGGAAAGCCCAAGGGATGAGCGAGGATATCGCATTAGTGCAGGCATATAACTCGGCGGTCAAGGCGTTGAAGGAGTTTAGAGATGGCCACATGATCATTGCGACTCTGTATATCGTGTCCCCTGCGAGGAGAGCACGGAACGCTTTACATGATCATGCCGAAATGATGAAACAGAAGGAGAAGTCGCTGAAGGGCACAGGAGGTACGGAGATGGTGAAGTTTCTGAAGGGGGTTCGTGATAACACAAAGGATTCTATGCTTGCAGTACAATCTTAGTATGTTTTTGTGAACGGAATGTTGTATTAACCCTATGATGTTAACCTGCCATTATGTTTCACTAGCGAATGCCTGCGTAATAATAAACGTCAGGAGACTAGTGCTACAGCACGGGTACCTGGCAAGGAACCTCTCAAGTATTCAATTGATATTCAAAGTTCAGACCTAGGCCACAAGAACATTCGCAAATCGCTTCCCGCATCAATACATCACTGACAGGTACTTGTGACAATACATACATTCCTTCTACCCTTGGATGGTCCCTACATATAAGGTGATCCAACTCTGGCATACCCCCGTTAGCCTAGCCTTCATCACGATGCTACCGAACGCTTTCTTGATGCTGAAGCTCAGTCTGGTCGCTTTGATTTCCTTCAAATTTGTCGGTGCTACCCCGACTGGGAATGTCAAAACCCCCGTCAGCCTGCGCATTGAAGGTGCTAAAACGACAATCTATGAGGGAATCGTCTTCACCAAAGGCCATATATTACCACCCCATCCACTGGCACCAGCATACACTGCGATGGTACCAATCTCGACGCCAATCCTAGGCCTGGACCGACGTGTCAGCGCGTTAGACGATGCTGCTCGTAAGAATGGCTTCCCCTGGGATGGGTGAGTGGATTTCGCTCGAACATGATTATTATCTGACAGGCGTCTGCACCATAGCACGTATTTTCCCAAATTCGATGACATCTTCATCACCAGCATTGGCGGAGATACTCAGACGGATACACAGTTCTGGGTAGGTAATGTAATTCCTCGATGCATTCGCGTCTTAACTTCTCTGAAGGGGATCCTCTTGAACTACGAGTTCCCGGAAGTCGGTGGTTGCCAGCAACAGGTACATATCGGAGACGAGGTCCTTTTTGCGTTTGATGCCTTTCAATGCCAATGCATTCCTGAAATTGACGGGACCTCATGTTGCTCGCGTCAATCAACCCATAACGCTGACAGTCACCAATGGTTCAACAGGAGCCACAATCGAAGGTGCTAACATCAAAGGCGTTCGCAGCGATGCAAACGGACAGGCCATCATTACATTTGACCATCCTGGTTTGCACACTGTCAAAGCCGACAAGCAAAAAGCCATTCGTTCGAATCGGCTTGATGTTACTGTCAGACCTTGAAGTTGAAGGAATGTATGTGTAATGTACAATGATCCAAGCCTTTCTAAAGTACAAATGTATACTCTACACGTTCCGAATGCAATGGGCTAACCGCAGAGAACTTTCTTCCAACGGTCTTCGCCAACATCGCTCAAGACTCTCTCCACTTCTGACTGCTCCAAGTTGAGGACTACCTTTCGTTCCGCGGGCGCTTTCCTCATTGCTGTAATACCGTCTTCTAATAATATCGCCCGGGAAGCTACAAGTGATTCCAAAACCAGGTCCAACTCACTATAAGCGGGCTTCCGTTTTGGATCGGTGTCTGAAGTGAGCGAGTCAACATATATGATATGCTGATCCTTGACCTAAACGAAACTATTAGAAAGGTCGTGCAGAGCAGAAAACCCCAAACTTACTGAGCCTACTCTTATATCCTCGACACCCTCACGCTTGATACATTTTACGAGGGAGGCTAGCATAATCCGCTCATGTAGACTGCACTCTCGAAGGTACGCAGCAGTGGGGCTAGCTCTCATCATCTTGATGACTTCCTTCACATCGCCTATCTTTGCCGTCTTGCCTGCTGGACGTACAAGCTCCACCGCTCGCCTGAAATCGAACAGTCCTTGAGCTCAGAACGAGGCAAGTAGGTATTACAGGGCATACCTGCAGATATCAAGAGCACGCCGAGCATCACCAGTAATCCCACTAACGCTCATAGCGGCGAAGGTAATCCCGTCGGTTGCTATAACATCCTTTCGCTTCTCCGGAGGCAGGCTGTGGTTTGCCGTGTCAAGGACGAGACTTGACAATGTCATGCAACTGCGGCTTTTCGTATGGTTTGAAATTAATTCGGGTCATTCCTGAAGCGGATATTCTGTCAGCAGCGCACCAAACAGCTTGAGACAACATACCCAGCCGACTTCGAACGCGCCCGGTCATCACTCGGTCG
Source organism: Paramarasmius palmivorus (assembly GCA_037176845.1). Classification (NCBI taxonomy): domain Eukaryota; kingdom Fungi; phylum Basidiomycota; class Agaricomycetes; order Agaricales; family Marasmiaceae; genus Paramarasmius; species Paramarasmius palmivorus. The sequence goes on from JAYKXP010000098.1 coordinate 53,256, forward strand.
GGAAGATCAAATGTATTTGCGACAGCTATCACAACCAGTTGGCTTCTGGCAATCGTGGGCCAGTTGAAGAAGTTGTAGATAACGTCCTGCTTCGCGGTCACTACTTGGTCTAGTTCATCCATGAGAACCACACTGACAGCGGCTGAGTTGCTATTCCTTCGAGTGAAACCATCTTACATACCATGTATGGGTTCCTGGTCCTCTACCTCTTCCCCCACTGAACAGCTTCGTGAGTTCTCTTAAGCTGTCTTTGGCTGTAATCTTGAGATGTCCCTTCTTTCTGAACATCGTGTCCAGATACCGTTTCCCATAGCAGGTTGTAGGCGGCAGTCGGTTCGGGTATCTTCAGTCCGTTGATCTCACAATAGGTGAAGGGGTTAGTTTCCTGTAGTCAGCGTTAGTTTACGATGCCCTTTGAGAGAATCAGAGCACATTAACATTCTTCTCGGCCTGGCTTTTTAGTTCTTCGATAACTGCATGCACGGTGGCTGTCTTCCCGGTACCAGGGACGCCAGAAATGACTAGAAAGTATCTTGTCGAAAGAAAATTATGTTGTGTAAAATTGAGCTCACATATACAGCCTCCACTCCCTTCCTCTATCAAGTCCTTAACGTTTCGCATAACTTCGGCGTACTCCGCCTCCCTGCAAGGAAGTACCTTGGGCCGATTCCCAACATGTAGTGCATGCATGGCGCGAAGCCACGGGTCCTCGGGAAGGCGGAGAAGCGCGTCATCTATACCTTCTGAAGGATCTTTGCGTCGTACGGGCAAAGCTCTCATGGCTTTACTTGGTGACGAGGATTGCCGCCGACGAGAAAGAGCTGCTTTCGAGTGCGGTGTAGGTTGTACTGTCAGTTGACGACCGCGAGCTTTCTTTGGTGTGGTGAATGCGGAGCCTGTGCCACGCTTGCGTTTCGATGGCGTCCTTGGTACACGGTTGTACTCGCCATCCTCTTCACCCTCTTCTACTACCTCTTCTTCGTCAACTTCGGAAGCGGCGACCATCTCCTCGTCTTCTTCGCTCTCTTCAGCTTGAGCGGTATCGTCATACTCTTCCCCGCTGGACTGGTCTTCTGACGCTGGCTCTTCATCGTCCTTCTTGTCCTCTCTCTTGAGCTTCTTCCGCGGCTGTCGACTCCGAACAGTACTTTTCTTGCTCGCCTCTGATTCTGGCTGGACATCCCAGCTCTTGACTCCAATTCTATTCCAATCTTCGGCACTGCGGGATTCGTACGCCCGTAACGCGATCTTTCGAAGTTGGGACCAACCGAAATCGTAGTAGATACCTCTCCTAGAATCAATGGCTACACGACACTGTAATCGTTCTGCGGGGGTAAATTTCGACGTAGACGGTCCTTCCTCGTCCGAGTCAGATTCGGATTCCTCCGAGATAGCAGACATCTTCCATTGCGCTTTTTTCGGGGATTTCGGTAAGTCGTTTGCTTGTCCTTGCCGTACATCACATTTCGAAAGAATGAGAAGGGGATCCAGTGCGTCCATAGACGATAGCGAATAGTAGACTTCGTCCTAGAGTGGCATTTTAACATTACTAAAGAGGAGGAAGTTGATATAAAACGCACATCATGATGAGCCCTCTTTGCCCTAATCGTTGGAAGTTCACTTGGTCTGACAAACCAATGCACCAAAACCTTCATCTTCCCGGTCCCTTCAGGCCCTTCGTAGTCCGTTTCCCACATATCCACGATAACTGCAACGTTTGGGATCTTCCTCGCCATCCGCATGTAGTTGAACGTCTCCACGAGCACCGTATCCCAATTTGTAGGTCACCTCCTCCGCATTAGCCTTGCCTTTACCCTTGGCACCTTTTCGATTAGCGAGGGAAGGTTGTGTGATATGAAGCTCCTTGTAGAACCGTGTTTCAAGGCCATCTCCCATTTTCTCATCTTCATCCTCCTCTTGTTCTTCTCTCCATTTCTCCCATTCTTCTGGAAACAAATCGTTCTCTGGTTCGAGAGGTCGTGTAAAGGCTGGTGATGATGCCCACGTTGCTTGCTTGCCTTTAACAGCTTTACTTGGGGACATAACTATAGGCTGTCCTCGCCTCGACCGACGAGGAGTCATTGGTGGGCAGAGGGACATGGTGCGTGAAGCTGCCAAGTTGAAGGGGGGAAGACAGCAATGAGGGTGCGCGTTCCGGGATGTTACAGATCACGTTGATGTGACTTTGCGCGAAATTTCCAATTGACGCCAAAGGCGCGTTTAATTTGCTACAAGTACAAACTTCACAACCCTAACAAGAATACAAAAAAAAGTCGCAATATCAACCAATCAATCAGACATAGACTTCATCCTGAGATGAGGATCGACCTCGCTGGCTGCAGCAGTGTGCAAGGCGATGATTGAGCGCCGAAGGCTGGAAAGTTAAAGCAGTTCATATGAGTTCAGGGTCCTCAGGGGAAAATGAAATGAAAAGGCTAACCTCAATTGTTCAAAATAATACTGTCTTAACTCGCGGTATCGGTAGTAACGATGGCGTTTGTGAACGATGAGAAGAAGAACGCATGTTGAAGCCATGGCTAAGGGCACGCATAGTACTGTAAGCATACTGATGAACACGGTCACCGAAAGACAGATGGTTACCCCCAATTAGGCATAGAACTATGAGAAAGTACTGCCAAGCGAGCACCTTCAAAGGTGCTTCAGGCGGAATGAGGCAGAGACCATTCACGCAGTTGCGCTTGAAGAGGTGAATAAACGTGGAAATGCGGGTCTCGTGGACATACTTGTTTGCACTCGGAATTAGTTTTGCAGTAGGAGCCGATTGCCTTTGAAGGTTGACACGTCTTGCTGCTTGAATCACAGTACAGTTGCGGCGAACGACAGTTATCGCGAGAGACGACAGTATTGTAGACCTGCTCAAAAACGACAGAGACGTAGGTATTGGTTTCCAGGACACAGGGTTCGTTGAAGGTGACATTCGGATACCTATCCATGAAACAAATCTGAGATACGAATCTTGGCTAACGGGGAAGAAAAACTCACATGCAGACCGACTTCAAGCATATAGATCCAAACCAATTTTCGTCACTCTGTAATTCTCTCCAGTTGGGTGCAGGAGCACATTGGTCGTCCCGATTCATCTGACACCCTTGCCCAACTGCGACTTGTGCCCTACAGCCGCTTCCTTCGTCTGGGCAAAACGTTCCTTGAGGACACATCGGTGGTAACGCGTCTTGGTCAGAGTAACCGAAAGGATATTCGTCTCGCCGGCATGCTTTGGGCACGCATGTGCCATTTTGAGGAGCGGAACAGTAGTAGTGATCGGAGCAGTCTGTGACGAACTTGTGCGAGTTTGAGTCGAGGTGATCTCTGGAGCCTGAGCAAGAACCGCCCTTTCCAACTGTTCCAGCAAGAGAAGAAATAGCGAAATTAGCCAAAATACAGAGCTTGAGATACATCTATAGCGTCTCCAAGGCGAGTATACGAGGAGAGAAAGGAAGGAATGGTGGTGGTACGAAAGAAAACCGCGTCTGCAGCGAAATTGCGTCGGTGGTGTTTTCCTTCCGGTCTCCGGAGTTACTCGGTCCGCTTACACCGAAACAAACAAGTCGCAGTGATTCTGCGCAATGCAGCTCAGAAATTGACAGGACCACGCCTCCGCCTACCCTGATGCTGCAAGTACTCTGATCATGGTTGCTTTTCCTCGCTTCCGTGGGCTAGCAACATCGAAGATCCCATTTCAATTGCTTAATTGAAGGTTCTATGTGGCGTATGTACACCATGAGGAGTATGCATGGAATCGTTTGGCATTTTGATATTGGTACAGTACTTCGACCGTGTATTGTAGTCTTACATGCGTTTGACGTCGTAAATAGAGGTATATACGGGTACATAAAGTTATAAATCAAATTGAAGACGCTGCGTGCCCTGGACAACGTGCGTCGTGACTTTTGCTGCCCTGCAGCCACTCTGCAAATAAATAATCACTGTTCCGCAAATCATGATCACAGACTTCAAAGTCCCAAAAGTGTATCGCTTTACGCGTACGCAAAGTGGCGAGGACGTCGACGAATATCAATCGTGAGATTGCCGTCTGCCTCAAACTTTGCCTGAACACCTGTCATGTCGATATCATTGGGCGGAAAACTGATGACCCATTCCCAGTGGCCTTGAGAAATAGGTAATTCGGTTAGCGTGGACGTTAAAATCGGGGGAAAGTGGTACTTCCAGTCCACATCTTCAAATGCCATGCCATCTGCATATGACTACAGCTGTTCCTTGTTTGCCGAGAATGGGACCATTTGGCTGTTTTATGACTGTGAGTGGACTTGAAGCGTTACGAAAGGACATGACTCGATTGTCATTGGAGGAGAATGGGAAGGCGGCGCTGCCCGACGTGCTCGTTCCATTGGAGAGAACACGGGTGATCTCGTCGAATGAGACGTAGCGATAGATGGAGGAGGTGAAAGTAGTGAAATGTCTAGGCGAGGGCTAGTGTTGCCTGTGCTGGAAGAGAACATTTCGGATTGCTGAGTTGAGTAGTTGGGATGCTAAAGGGTTAGACCACTTGTTGACGGAGGTGTTTTCGTGGTATAGAGACCGCGCCTTCGAGCGGATGGGAGGTTATACGATGCTGCCTCGTCGGAAGTATTCGAGGGGGTAGTGGCAATGAGGGGGGGCGCTGATGGGAGGCTGAGGCGGAAGTCGTCATCCGTGACTACGATTTGAAACAGGAGGCAACGGTTGGTGCGAGTTGGAGGTTGCATTAGCCTTTTATCACCCACAGGGTGAACGGATGTCCACATTTTGGGGTTCAGCGAAATAAGCATTGGGGGTACTTGGAGCTCGTGCATGTGAGGGTGGTGATATTGTGAGAGAAGATTGAGAGGACCATAGATGCGTTTTTGAATACGAGAAACCCTAAAGTCACCGCATGAAGTTGGGATGCGGTGTACGGCGATCATAAGTGGTCTCGTAGTGGCAAACGGGCATGCCCCTTCTAGATATGAACGTAACGTGACGATCAATCAAGTAGAAGCGCGGCAACGAGGCATCAAGAACCTTGAGCGTGTAGCAGTGTGAATTATCATGAGAGATAAACCGAGGGATGAAAGCCATTTTGTTTCATCATAGCTTAAATGACATACCTGGAATTTCCAATACCTCTGAAAGTGCTTTCAATTCCGAGGGTTGGATCCGCCACGGAAGAGGTATCTGCGCAAGCCGTTAAGAGCTCAGACCCGGGTCTGAATCGTCATTGACTAGAATGACGGTACCAACACTAGTCAACACTCGTAATACTCTGGTGCATGATGAATCCAAAACCGATAAATATTAATCCTGAATAGGCTACACGAGGACAAAATGAATAACTTAGCACGCACGGAACCGCCGGAACGGCATCACAACATCCACCACCACCTAGCGATTCAAATCCAAACCACCCTGCATCGGCCAGGGCTTATCGCTAATGGACGTCGAAGACGAAGGCTGTTGGTTCGACCACAGACTCAACCCCGACGAAGCAGGGGTTCCTGCTCCTCGCCCTGGAGGCCCTGCAGCCCAACTACCTCTCTGTGGTGAACTAGTGCCTAGCCTTCGACCTTGAGGACCAGCACCCATACGCATCCCAGGAAGGTCGATCGCTCGTTGGAGTGGTGCACCACCGACAACATTCGGAGATTGCTGCATGCCGCCGGTTAAGACAGAACTGTAACTTGGTTGCTGCTGCTGCTGAGGGCCCTTATTCGCGAGATTATCCCAGTATGAACCGATGCCCCCACTATTACCACCTCCACCGAGATTCCTCTCCCACTGATCACCACTCCCACTGTGACTGTGTCCACTGCCGTGTCGGCGGAGCGACAAGATGGGATGTCGGTCGCATTCCATGCGTCTAATCTCTGCCTCCATGTCGATCCCAGCAGCGGATATGCTTTCTTTGTCGATACCTAACATCCTTCTCAACTCATTGTTCTCCTTCTCTAATCGTGTTATTTCGCATTCTCGCTCAGTGGCCCAGTCGGCAGGTGACCCGCCCAGTTCCGGATAACCATCCCCAGATCTAGAACCAGATGTGAAGCGTTCCAACAGGTCAAGGACCTCAGCTGGGTTGACGTGTGAATCGTCTTCTGCATCAACATCATGTTCTTCACCAGACATGGAAAGAAGAAGGCCTCGGAGTCTTCGGAGAAGGCGTTGAAGGGACTCGGACATGTTTGCCATGGCACGGTCTTGTGAAGGATCCTGAGTTTCACGAGCCACGAGAAGGAGTTCATAGTGTCGGGTTAGCGTTTGTTCGTGTTGTTGAGCTGCCAGCTGGAAGGATGGCCCCGTGAGCAATCTGTTACTTGGAAAGGGCTTGTTTACACGCACTGCATGATTCCGAAATTTTATCATAATGGTCTCCAGTGTGCTTTCGTATTCTTTCAGCAGCATACTGAGCTGCTTGTTTTCGTATAAAAGACCTTGGTTTTCGATAAGTATTTGAGCATTGGTCCGTTCCACTTCCGAATCGAATGTCTCTGTATTTCATCCAGTTCTTTAGCTGCCTAGACACAATAGATCAAACCCAGTCAACGCACCTTTTGTGATGTCGGTGTTGAGTCGTCTCAAACTGAATCCACTGTTGAGCTGAGCTGCTTCAACCTGCTTCGAAACACGAATGAGTATCAAATTTCCAAATCCTTTCCAAGGAACCTCCACACCTTGATGTTGGTGGCTTGCGTCTGTAACGCCTTGGTGATTTTGTAGTTGAGCGATAGCTGGTCGCTCAAGTCGTTAATGAGTTGCCATAGTCGGATCAGTTCACCGTCCATGTATAATTCGAGAGAAATCGAGGGCGGCTAGGTGCTGATAGTGAACACTAGCACGCGTGAGCTGGAGGAGATGGGTGTGAAAGAACAAGAAACTGTTTACGGGAAACGTTCACCAAAATTGGACATTCTCCCGAACCTTCGCTCGCGGACGAGCACCTCTTCACATTCCACGGCTGTTCAGCTCCCCCGTCTTGTAAATTTTCATCTGCAACTCTTTCGCGCTCAAGTTCATGGAAGGAACATCGGGAGATAAATTTTCAATAGCTAGATGAATGAGCTAGATCCGGTTCTCTATGCGATATTGGATGCAAGGAAGCAATTTCGTGTTACATTGAGCTTGGATGGGCTGTAGAGCGGTGGTGGAGGTGAGTTCTAGACAATTCCCAATCACCACAAAAGGAGGATCAGGGAGGTTAGAGTAACAAGACGAGAAGAAATAAAGAGGTCAAGACGGGGGTTCATCCAATTGGACGCGACGTTTTTGTGGAGTGAGTCTTTTTCCCTTTCTCCTTGATTATGAATCTCAAGTAACATTTTAGCTTCCTTGTGCCGTCTCAGGGAGTCAAAATATCAACACGAGCTTTCTCACAGTATCATGGTTAATTGACCTTTCTCATAAACCCGGAGGATTGCGATGGACAGCTGAAAGACGGTCCTTGACCCCTCTCCGGACTATGCTCGATCTTGCAGGCCTCTGGAGAGGTGTCAAGCCAATGTGAAACTTCCTCGCACTGAGCAAAGAGGCACTGAAGAACAAAGGGAGTATATACTCGAGTACATGATACACCTGGAAGACGTCGCTCGTGCTATCCTTGCCGGTGCCTGGGACAAGGTATCTGGCGAGAGATGTTTACTCACGAGTATGAGTGGAACTAGCTTCGGGTCGGGGGTCGAATCTAGGAAACAAGGAGGGTCCAGGTCAACCGGGTTGGGTCAGGGAGCTGATGAGGGCGTGCGTGCACTTCGAGGTAGCTTGAACAGCTGGGACGAGCGCTGGACGCAAGGGAGTTTTGGGATGTATTCGAGCTGGATCTAACGAAAAGGTTGAACTAGCGAAAGGCCCCCGACCATCCTGTGAACACTCCGAAGTACCGAGATCAAATTCAGTATATCAAAACTACGTCTGGTACAAGAGCTATAGACACGAAGAGACAGTGACAATGACAATTACAGCTTACATGTGCCTTAGTATGAGTGTCGAGATGAACTTGTTTGAAACATTACTAAAACAATGAGAAGCACAAGAATAAGATAGTCTTTCTACTAGCCTGATGACACTGACCAATGGTAACTTCGTTGAGTTGGCCATCGCGAAAGGTATCTGCAAGCCGATGACGTACTACATATCAATCAATTAAACCAGCGCTAACATTCGCACTCCATAGATCTTCCAAAAGTGCTTCGTTCTGTCCAAAAGTCAACACGGCGGAACTTCAAAAAAGCATTGTGCATCCTTCGAGCTCACCTGCAGGTACCGCTTGACCCCTATTTCACAAACCCAGTCACAACGACCTGAGTGATTCCATCTGTAAAGCGCTTGATCGTAGTCTACCAGGCTCCAGTATGATTCCGTATAGATCGATATCCATTTCCCATCCACGACACTGCCAAGTAGTACAACACCACTGGCCTGCGCTAGCTTGAACATCCTTTCAATAGCCTCAGTTTGAACAGGTAATCCATCCTTGTCTGATGAGTCGAAGGATAACCTCTGCAAACTCCTCGAAGAAGACAGTCTACATTCCAGCATATCGACGACCTTTGAGAGTAACTTTGCAGTAGCTGTATCTTTATCATCCTCGCGAACCAAAGCGTGAAATGTCGTAACCTGGTCGAATATTGTCATTTCTGAGCCCACCTGCATAAACTGGTTAAACGCCGATTCGTTGTACATTCTCTCCCTGGGACTGAGGAGGATCCGGAGCTCGTACACAGGTCCGAACCTCTTGGTGAGTGTAGACGTATCGGGAGAAGAGAATAGTGACAATGGCGCCGATAAACGGTATATGTGACAATGGCTACGAGCTTGGAGATCACCTATAGCCGATAAGACGCGATCCGATGAAGCTCCAAGGGATCCACAGCGACGAAAATCGACATCCAAATACCGAAGTGACGGAAGTATCAGATTGTCGAGTATCACCACAACACTCTGAACATGTCCAAGGAGCTCGAAGTATTGCAAGCGTGGAATAACACAACCCAAAGTGTTATGAACGGCGCTGGGTTCTTGAAATATATCCAGATGACAACACCGGAGATGTTCAAAAGTAAGAGTTGGTGCAAGGTCGAAAAAGTCTGCGGGCGTTTCTTTGCGGAAACTGACTCGCTCCAGCTGAGCGGACGAAGGGATAATCTGCACGATACGCTGGGGTGGCCCGTCGATGGGGAACTGGGCATGTTTGAGGCGTGGTGTGTGCCATACATGCATTTGAGGATTTCTTAATGGTGGCGTATCACGGAGTTCCGCAGCGATTCTACTGAAGTGCAAGAGAGGTAGTTGGGGGTCAATGGAGAAGAGTTGGTGGTAAAGCTCGGCTTGTGAACCCAGTCCCAAGTCCATTATGAGCCAACGACGTGATTCTCGGATGAACAAATCCAGGACTTGAGAATGAAACGAGAGGGGTTTCTCTGGATCGAAACGCGCGAAACATGATATGGGGTGCGGTCGAGAGCGTTCGAGCCACGCGCGGAGCATGTTCAACGAATGGTCGCAACAAGAGCTCTTGTCCAAAAAGTGGGTATTGACTCGAACTATAGCCCATAACAATGGGGTGCAGAGACATATCGAGCGCCATTGGCTGCAGACTTGAGAGAGCACCCAGGGCATCGCATTCTTTGAGAATGTGTGCCCGGATGAATCGATCCCAGTGCAGTGCTCAAAAATGATGATAATGAGCTCTACAGGGAAACGGGATAGAGGTATTATTAGGTTATGGTTTCGGTTGGAGTATGAGGTTTGAGCAGAATCCTGGGGTGATTCTGAAGGAATATGTACGTCCGTTGGGTGATGAGCCGGACTATCGAAGGTTGTCTGTTGACTTGTTGCAGCAGGTCTATGCCATGAAGGGGAAAAATGATCCAAATGCATATTGCGTATGCTACACGGTGTCCAGATAGCGTCAAGGTTAAGCAGACCAAGCTCTACCAGATAAGCCTCCAGACGCCAGCGTGGATAGTAGAGGATACTCACTTTGAATCAAATTCCACCCCGGTTCCATCTTGCGATACAGGCTACGAATACCTTTCAGAAGACTGGAGGCAAAAAGGGGCTTATATAGATCATGGCTTCGACGTATGGGTCTTAGATCCGATTCTCAAACCCTGTTTCTGATCTACACCGTACTTCTTTCATTCCCTTCTGTTACAACGTGAGTAGTTTCTCAACTTAGACAATTCAAAGAGGCTTACAGTTTCAGGCAAGGACTCCTCTTCATCAGAGTTCGATGGCGCGTGAAATGGCACATCATCCGAGCCTTCATCCTGTAAACACTGACGGTGAGCAAACGACCTCCCCGATTGGGGTTCATGAGGGCCTCGGCTAAGCTGGCAAATTAGGTATTACATAAGTCGCAGAAAATGGCCAGTCTCAGTCTCGATGACTCGGATGAGATTCCCAAGGACAATATCAATTGCTCATTTCAAGAGAATGAGCACATTCAACCCTTCATTCGAGAGAGCCTCCGTAGAACGTGCAGAAGAGCTACGCGAATCTCTGGCTGAAATCCGCGAACGAGTGGAGGCACTTTCATCCAACTCAGCTACACTGGTCGCTGTGTCAAAGTACAAACCATCATCGGACATTCTTGTTTGTTATGAAAATGGACAGAAGGATTTCGGGGAGAACTATGTCCAAGAGCTGGTGGACAAGGCTAAGGAGGTAAGTCATCGATCTCTTCGCCCAATGTTCGGCTCAATAATGTGTTTTGAGTGTCCATTAGTTACCCAGCAGCATTCAGTGGCATTTCATAGGCACTCTCCAGTCTAATAAGGCCAAGATTCTTGCATGTGAGCCCTGTACACCTCATTAGCTGGTCGTCTGTCCGAACATCTCATCTACGCAGCTATACCAAATCTATACGCCGTACAAACCATCTCTTCCGAAAAGGGAGCCAATGCCCTGAACAAAGCTCTTCCTGAAGACCGTACGACACCTCTCAACATCCTCCTGCAAGTCAACACTTCCGGTGAAGACTCCAAGTCGGGTGTTGCACCACTTTCTCGCGGCGTTGACGAGTCAAACGCGGAATTGAAGCAGCTGGCAAAGCATATTATCACGAGTTGTCCGAAGCTGCGACTGCAGGGGTTGATGACTATTGGGGCTCTAGAGCTATCGCTTCACGCCACGGAGACGGAAAAGAATGCTGATTTTGAGAGGCTTAAGGAGACGAGGGACGTTTTGACCGAGTGGTTGGCTAGCGAGTTGGGTGATAGTGCCAGTGGAAAGTGGGGAGAAAATGGTCGGTTACTGTTGAGTATGGGGATGTCTAGCGATTTTGAGGCTGCGTTGAAGGCTGGGAGCGATATCGTCAGAGTTGGAACGGGGATCTTTGGGCAAAGAAAGAAGAAGGAAGAAATTAAACAGTCGTCTTAGAGCAACCAGATGTATACAAGGGATGTAATGTCACCAATTGAAAGAAGAGTTTTAGAACAAGATGCTCCTTTCCAATGACATTGCAATATAGTATAACATGCTCTGTAGTGTAACTTCATAATATATCCAGGGTTGCAAACATCATGTCCGTTTCTCTAATATCCATAACTGCTCCTCCTTCCTCATCCTCAAAACCTTCGACAACCTCTCAATCAACTCTTCGACCCCGGATACCTTGCCTCTTCCCTTCAACAACTCCCAATCCACCTGCCAACCCCCAAACCCTTCGATCACATCCACTACAACCCACTGCTTCCGGTTCATGAACCCAAACTTACTCGGAGGATACTCCGATATCAAATGCGTAAACGTCGTTGACGAGGACAAACTCGCAGTTGACAGGCCTTCTGTTTTATTGTATATCGTCCATGTAGAGGGATCGTCTAGGTCGATGAGAGCTATAGGTAGTCTGTCGAAGGAAAAATTGGGTGGATATGGTGGGGAGTTCATTTGGAGGAAGAGCGAAGCGCCAGTTTGAGCTGCGAGGTTGGAGATATGGACGTGGTAGGCTGCTGAGTGGTTTTGTTAGATGTGTGTACGTGTGAAGGAGGAGGTGAAGGGATTACGCACAATCTTGTGGTTCGCTGTTTATGTAGGCGTTGAATTTGGAGAGGGCGACACCGCCGGGGTAGTTTCCCATCGATGCGAGTGTCGTGAGCGTTGTGAGTGCTAGGTTAATGGCTATAGCGGCAACTGCTCCCAAGAAGCACAGCCGTCCTATAAAGTTGGATTTCGGTCGAGATGCCCTATTGATAATGAGCTGCTGTCTTCTGAATATCGCGAGAAGGCTTACATCCACTTGGCTGCACGGGCGGCCGAAACGTTGAATGCAGGTACGACATAGACGATGAAACGCCATTCTTTGTGGCCAAGACCGCTGATGAGAAATACGAAAGCCACGTAAGGTAGTAGGAATCGTCGAATTCGGCCTTCGAGGGCCATACCGCCCAAGGACAGCGGTAGTGCTGTTAGAAGCAGTTTTGGAAGGTAGGAGACAAAGTATGTCCAAGGCGGAGATGTCTGAGGAAGATGATTGGTATGAGAAGTAGCAAGAAGAGTGTAAATGACATACACCCCATTCCGAGCTCTTGCCTTGGATCACATTGAAATAGATACCAGCGAATTCCGGCCATAGAGGTTCTCGAGCCTGCCAAAAGTAGGTATCGACTGCAACCGTGAGTCCTGCACATCAAGTTACATCAGAACCTCGTTCATAAGAGGAAGCAACTCTCCATACCAATCGAGCACAGCGCGGATAGAAAGCCAACTTTGATGACACCTGGCAAAGTACAAACCCGGAGATACCAGTACTGAAGGACGATGGGACCCAAAAGTAACGCAATCTCTGCGCGAAATATGACGCTAGTCGAGACAAGCAACGCAATTGCGGTGTAAACCCTCTTTGGTGTCGGCCATAAGGCGTTTGGGGCACGATCAACTAGGCAGTAGGTAGCTAGGTTGACTGCGGGAAGCTATCTGAGCATCGGCATGTGAGTCACGAAAACCATGAATACCTGGAAATAGGGCGAACATGTTGGGTAGTGTGCGACCCATCCAGAATGGTATGTGGAATTGGGTGATGGTGAATAGCGTGTAGAACATTCCTGTCGGACGACCAAAGCGTTTGGAAACTGCATTCCGTATGAAGCAGAGACCTATTCCGTTGATGGTTGCTAGTACGAGGCGAACTGGGAAAGATGTGAGATTATGAAACTATAGTAGAGCTGCAACCCGCACCAATGATTTGTATGTCGAGTTTGCTGTGAACTTTATTGAAAGAACTTGCGATCCATATCACGGGCGTTGCTATCCATGTTAATAGTATGCTCCCGATAAAAGTGCGCGGCACTGCTCCAGGGAAAGTAAAGTGGTCATACTACGTATCATATGTTCAGCGCCCTTTGTTCTTGGAAACCTTAATTGAAGCTTACCTTTTGAAGATTTTCTGGACGAATGCCATACATGAAGACATCGTGAACTGCATGAAGATTGAAGCTTTCTTCGACTTTCGTATAAGGAGCGAGTACGACGTGTAACCAGCCGGTAGCTAGAATGAGCGCGTCGAGAACAAAGCTCATCGTGGACGTTGTGGAGTGAGCCGCGAGTGCGGCAACGGTCCGGTACCAGATTCAAAACAGTCGTCAACAGCAACCCTCATCCCGCACCGGTTCCTGAGGAAGTGTTCTCCCCACGTATGCTGGGACCATGACTCGATTATCCTGGCTCTCAATATCCCTGCTCTACTTGGCCTCTGTGCAGGCCAAAAATTACTCATGGCCGAAGCGGTCACAGTCTTCATTTTCCCAGTATCAACTTCATTCCGTGAGTACACGACTTCTGGTATCAAACTTCTTACCAATGTCATCTTGACCAGGATCTCGGAATCAGCCCTAACGGTATTTAACCTCGACCCAGCTAAATATACAGCCGGAACTCATCAGTTTGACCAGAGAAATGCCCTCCTTGTTTCAACTGCATGTTGCCGGCGTTTACTTGTGGGCAGTATGGAGAATGCAATCCTTATGACGGCCAGTGCAAATGTCCCCCGGGATGGAGTGGAATTGATTGTTTGACGCCTCGTATGTGCTCTGGATCTGCTTTTGGGGGTACGCGTCTGACATTGCCGTTGCAGAATGTGACTCGTTGGCAGACGGAGAACACCGACGACCAAGAGAACCGGGAGCGAGTTGTGAGTGTAAAGAAGGCTGGGGTGGAATCAACTGTAATGGTGCGTGTGTATATCATGGAAATTTACGAACATCTCTAACATGTGGCCAGTTTGCAAAACCGACCAGGCTTGCGCCAGCTTTCCTCTACGTGACGGTCCAGACGACGAAGACGACGACGGCATACCCGTAGGCAACATGACGTGTTACAAAGGCGGCGAAACGGTTTTCAGCAATCACCAGATGTGTAATGTCACCAGTCAGTCGCGTGCTCCAGCAACCCCAAAGCTATTAGCTGACGCCCCCCAGACCGCAAGATCATTGACCAAGTAGGCGCTGACAAGCCCGTCCAAGTCACCTTTGGCTGCGAAAAGGAAGACGCGACCTGCACATTCCAGTTTTGGGTAGCAGAGGTTGAATCGTTCTACTGTGCTCTCGACGGCTGTTCCTCGGAGATTATACCTGGATATGACAAAAACACGACTGTCTACCAGTGTGACAAGCTCAAGTGCAGCTGTGTACCCGGAAGGTTCATTTGTGGCGAAAATGGGAGTGTTGGTGCGTCTCACCCTTGTACGTGCTGATATGGGTAACTCAGGCCGTTTGCAGACATTAGTGACTTCCTAAAGGAAGAAATTAAAGGCCCTGCCAAGTTCAGCTGTAAGACCGGTGCTGGATGCCAATTTGAGGAAGATGCTATGAACCAGTTGATCACTGACGTTTTTGGTGATCCTTACATCACTTTGGATTGTTATGGTGGCGAGTGTCTACATTACTCACAAGTCCCAGGTTACATTGTCAGTATCGTTTTTGCTGTTCCCAACACGTCTTACTGACAGCCCTGGGTAGCGTCCTCCCAAACCCGACAATAGGTTGTGGGTCGCATTGAGCGCAGCCGGAGCATGCCTTTTAGTCTTTGTCTCTTCCGCAGGTATGTCGGCTTTAGCTCCTAGAATGTTTGTATGCTCACCATCCCTCAGTGATATGGTACGCTGCCCGAGCATCCGGTGGCGACTTTGGTCATATTCAACTCCCAGAAAATGAAGCAGCACGACTCATGACAGACCACGTCCCCGCTGCTCTCCACTTTTCTGACATCTCCTACACCTTGAGCAACAAAACCATATTATCTGGTATTCAGGGCACTGTCAAATCCGGTCAAATCATGGCTATCATGGGTGCATCTGGTGCTGGAAAGTCCACTTTGTTGGATATACTAGCGCGGAAGAATAAACGTGGAAATGTTCAGGGTAATATGCTGGTTAACGGAAGGGAGGTTAAAGACGAGGAGTTTAGAGCAGTGACTGGGTTCGTTGATCAGGAGGATACGCTGATGGGCACGTTGACGGTCTATGAGACGGTGTTGTATAGTGCGCTGTTGAGGTTGCCGAGGGAGATGAGTTTTGCAGCCAAGAAGTATAGGACGTTGGAGACTCTGAATGAGCTTGGGCTGTTAAGGATCAAGGATGCGAGGATTGGAACGACAGGTATATCCAACTTCTCTCTGGAACCGGAAATGAACTGACTATCAAATACACAGGTAACCGATCGATTTCGGGTGGCGAGAAGAGACGAGTGTCCATCGCCTGTGAACTGGTAACTAGTCCGTCTATCTTGTTCCTGGATGAACCTACAAGCGGTGCGTTCTTCCTGACCATCTCTATTACGCTTGTGCTAACAATTCGTCTTAGGTCTGGACGCCTACAATGCATTCAACGTCGTCGAATGCTTGGTGTCACTCGCCAGGGATTATAACCGAACTGTAATCTTCACAATTCATCAGCCTCGCAGCAACATTGTTGCTCTGTTCGACCAGCTTGTTCTTCTGGCTATGGGGAAAACCGTGTACTCTGGCGAGTTCTCGAAATGTCAAGACTATTTGGCAAGTATTGGTCGCCCTTGTCCACCTGGATTTAACATTGCAGACTACTTGAGTGAGTACCTTACTGTCGTCCGCTGAAAATGCATTAATGCAATATCCTAGTCGACCTGACGGTCAACGCCAGTATCGAATCGCCCATCAGTCGGGATAGCACCACTTTGGAGCCACCTTCACCTGCGGAGACCACTAATATTAGTGACGAGGAACGGGCCGTAGGAGCGCAAGCTGTACCGCTCGCTGTGCGTTCTCAACCATCTCCGCCACCAGCCGAGCCTCCCTCCAAGCCCAATTCCATCTCGTCCGCCACCGGAGCTTACATCAAGCGCAAAACATCACAACTTTTCGAGGCGGTCGCTTCATCTTCTCAGCGGTCGATAGATGCTCCAATCGCTCCCAAGCTTGCTCAATTAGTAACGCTATACGAACAAAGTGGTATTGCTGCCGATATAAAAGCCGAAGCTGAAGGTTTCCAGAGAGCTACTCAAGGTAACGGTAGCAGTGAGACACGGGATGTAGCAGTGGAAACTGCCTTGTTACGTGGCCGAAAGAGGGCGAGCTGGGGAACTCAGTTCAGGATTTTGAGCGGACGAGCTTTCAAGAATCTGTATCGAGACCCTGCATTATTGATGGTTCATTATTCCTCAGCCATCCTTATCGCATGTGAGTCTTGTTCTCTCTGGCCTGATGCGAATTGTCGCTTAATGTTTCTTCCCAAAATTATACAGTGATCGCTGGGTTCTTTTTCCGAAATGTCACGTCAGTATTTCCGCGTCGGCTCAAGTGCTGTGTTGAGCTCACTAATATCATTCATCCAGGATTGACATTGCAGGTTTCCAGAACCGGTTGGGTATGTTCTGGACAATGCCTCGTTCCTGATGTCGGCTCACCCTATTGGATAATTATAGGCCTATTCTTCTTCACATTGGCCCTTTTTGGCTTCTCTTGTCTTTCAAGTCTGGGTCTCTTCGCGAACGAAAGGATTCTGTTCATCCGGGAAAGGTCTGTGTGCTTCTGCAATTGCTGCGATCAAATCTCACGTCTTCTAAGATCGAACGGATATTATTCGTCGTTCACATACTTCTCTTCCAAGGTAAACTTCCGAATTCATTCCATCTTTTGGACTGTCCTGACATGATAACAGATACTCTTTGATATTCTGCCGCTTCGAGTTGTCCCACCACTTATCTATGGGGGTATCGTCTATGGTTTAGCAGGACTGGTAGCCACCGTTCCAGCTTTCTGGAAATTCATTCTTGCCCTCGTACTATTCAACCTGACAACCGCCACTTTCGTGCTGTGGTTATCAATCGCATTTGCGAACATTAGTGTTGCCAGTCTAGTCGGCACACTGGTGATGCTTTACAAGTATGTTAATGGCTTTTGGTTGGATGGGAATTATGATCCTAACACCGAGATCAGCCTATTGTTCACAGGATTGCTCATCAACCGTGATACTGTTCCGAAGGCCCTTCAGTTCCTACACACGATATCTTTCTTCCATGCCGCATTCGAGGCGTTGGCAGTGAATGAATTGCGTTACCTAACTCTCAAGGAAGTGAAGGTATGTATTGTACCCTACGGAACAATGAACACATCACTAAAGGATTTACATCAGTATGGGGTTGAATTGGACGTTCCCGCTGCCACGATCCTTTCGACCTTTGGACTGCGTGCTGGGGTCCGTCGCTTCGCTTTGCCATTTCCCTGATGAGTGCTAACTCCTATTTGTAGTCATTCTGGTGGCCGAACATCTCGCTCCTTGGCATATTCTGTGTTGCCTTTACGATCGTCAGTTTCATCACACTCCACTACTTTGTCAAAGAAAAGCGGTAGAGGTACTCAAACACCGCCGTCCCTGGAAGTAGAGGTAGCTTCAGGATCTCTGTCACTGTGCTTAGTATGGATAGCATGTCTTTGTATTTCTACAACTAGCTCGATACTATTTAATGTGGACTACACCCGGATAGATTGTACAGGTCTCGGACCGATTAATCTCAGTTAAATGTCGGGGTCCTGGTTTGGTACTCCCATCGTGAATATTCACATCAGATCTACGGGATCTTTAGACCTCTGGGTGCCGACCTCGTATGAGAGAATGACGCTAAGAGGCCTAGATGATTGATCGACAGCACAGACTTATCAGAACTCAGAGTCTCCGGACCCAATAACGGTGGCGTTAACGTTCTGATATACACGCCCCAAGTGGTAAGGTTCAGGTCTTCTTGTTACGCGGTACCCAGTTGCGCCAAATCGACGACGCGGTACTTGCCAGTTGTCACGGGTTGGTAATAAGTTATTGAACCCTGAGATACATGTTCTAAGCATTGCAGTCCGTTGTCTGGATGATAGTAGTGGCCACATACATGAGTAAGACGGTAATGGAGTGGGGAGAGATGCAAATCTATGGTGAATGGAGGAATGGATGCAATGGAAAAGAGGTTAACCTGAAGGGAAAAAGGAAGAACAAAAGGGCAGGAAAGATACAGATGTAAATAGGTATCACGGATAGGAAATGGGTACTGGAGCCTGAAACTTGTCACCTTGTCTATGGGCGACGCAAAAGTACAGAGGTATCATGGAACTGTAGCAGTAGTGACGAGTACATGCAGAAAGAAAAGAAAACGGGATGACAGAGGCAAGAGGCATTCTGAAATAACAAGAGAGTCTCTGGAATACAAAGGTGAAGGACGATAAATATACCTGTACATCTAAGGAAACGACGAGCTGTCCGTTAATCGCCTCTGTCATCTTTTCGCTTTTTGGTGGAGAACACGAGACCTTCATCTTCATCCTCTTCCCCAGCATACGAGGATCCTCGATTGTAGGCATAGCTGTAATCATGTGGACGCACTTCCTCATCTCCAGCTTCCACAGTACTCTCGACGGTACCCTCATAGGTACCTTGTTCGTCGTCGTACTCGTCGTCGCTGTCATCGAAACTGGCCACCTCGTCGCTCATGATAATAATACCGCCACCACCAGGTCGTGCCGGAGTACCATCAGGAAGATGTCCCATGCCACTTGATGGACGGCTCATTTGTCCTCGAGAACTGCCGCTAGGCGTTCTTGAGTCAAAGACATTTCGCCCTTGATGAGCCCTGACAACTTCATCTCTCCTCCCAACACCACCAGCACCGAAGAGCATATCCCGTTCCTCTCTGTACGCAACATGATACCCATCCTCACCCTCAACAAAGTACTCGTCGTCGTCGTCAAAATCATCCGACCGGGAGCTCGTTAAACTCCTAGCATCAGCCGCAGCACCAGCGTTGTGATCCCAACTGCTGATCCTACGATTAGCTATTCCGCCAAGGCTGCTATTGCTACTATCCACACTGCCTATACTTCCTTCTGCGACGCCTGCA
Organism: Paramarasmius palmivorus; assembly: GCA_037176845.1. Classification (NCBI taxonomy): domain Eukaryota; kingdom Fungi; phylum Basidiomycota; class Agaricomycetes; order Agaricales; family Marasmiaceae; genus Paramarasmius; species Paramarasmius palmivorus. The sequence goes on from JAYKXP010000098.1 coordinate 72,602, forward strand.
CCTCCGCTTATAGCGATAGCCGTAGCGGCTAAGGTAGCACCTGCACTGGCACCGGGGTGGCCAAACATCACTGCGGAAGCAGGCGCCCGAGAAAGTACAGGAGGCGCCGTGGGAGAAGCGCTTCTGCCAGATGCAGAACCTGACCCGGAGGCTGCAAAGAGCGCAGCTGAGGATGATGATCTAGATGACAAGGATGCGGGTCCATGGGTGTTTGGTGTGGTTGGAGAAGTTGATATCCATGTATCCAAACGGGGTAGTTCGTCTGCAGAGGAAGATAACAGGTTGTTGACAACGCCGTAAGGCTTTAGAGGTGGTGGAGGAGCGACGATAGCAGGTACGTAGGTTTCGGGATCAGCAAACTCAATGTCGCTGTCATCACTGTCTGCGGCTGTGGCTGGGGGACCAGTGACAGTGACACTTGTTGTAGTTGCAGTAGGGGTTGAGTTGGTGGCTGTAGCAGTAGTTTCATAGTCAAAGACATCCTCAACTCGACCCTTACTCTTGGTTTTCTGCTTCTCCTTGCGCTTTCGTGCGTCCCTGCTGGTATCTCTCTCCTCCACAGGCGACCCATATCCAGATACGGACCCAGGTGGACTACCATAGCCACTTTGACTGTAATGACTGCCTCGACTGCTTGGTCTCCAATGAGCAAGAGAAGAGAATAACCCCGTTAGTCGTTTCCCACTCGGACTTGCACTCCGCTGTTCGCTCGAAGCATTCCCGCGAATGCTACGCACGCTGCCGCTACGGGCTCGTGATGGCACAGGTGAATGTACAGACGCTGCAGTGCTGAGATTGGGAACAGACGGTGCCACCATTCGCGATGTCGAAGTTGATGTTTTTGATGAGGATTGGCCAATAGCCTCGGGTCGTTCCTTCTGCTTGCCTTTCTTATCAGGAGGAAGTCGAACCGGCTGAGTTGGCATTGGGGTAGCATTAACAGCTTCGGCCGCTGCTTTTTTCCGCCTCCTTCGTTCTAATTCTCGCTCTCGCTTATCCCGTTTTGCCCTTTCCGCCTCGGCATCTCTATCGCTCTTGATTCTTCGTAGCCGCATATTGGGTTCCGAGATAACACGTCCTCTATCGCCCATGTCTTCATCCAGTTTACCATTGCCCTTCTTTGATTTCGATTTACTCTTTTTTTCTTTCTTCTCGGGCGAACGGATAGCACCTTGAGATCGGTGTACTCTGAGACCGAGTATACCGGCAACGGTGGAGGTGCTGGAGGAAGCAGGCGACGCAGAGGTAGCAGGCGACATGGTCGCAGGGGTTGCACTTCGTGATAGGAGAGCTGCTAAACGCTTTGCAATGCTCTTACTGCCTTGGCTGCTTGTCGATGCGCTGCTAGCCTGTTGAGTAGCAATTGCAGGTACAATAGGCCGTGAAGATATGCTGGTGCTACCAGTTGCGGTGCCAGTACTTGTAGTGGTACCGGCAGCGCCAGCTGTACCTTTCTTGCCCCACATAGCCCATCGAAAGCGGAGTGTGGACATGGCGTCTGAGGCTTCCTTTGCGGAGACCTGGATGGGGTTGGGAGATGTGATTTCGAGCCATGTGGAAGGATTAGGAAGGTCTTGAAGGAACCAGCGATTGGTCTAAGCAAAGGTGCCATGTGCGTCAGCGTCGGATATAAAAGACAAAGGAACGGAGAATAATGAAAAGGGCGAATGATGCCACATACCTTCACTTCCTCAAGTGTGATTCTCTCGTCCATATCCTTCTTCAGAAAGTGATCCAACAAGTGGATAACTGTAGGCCCGACCTCTCCTCTCTCGATCTCTTCCTCGCTAGGGTGACGACCACCTGTCCTGACCTGGTCGTAACCCATCCTGCTCGGTGCTCTCCAATCGTGATTGCATATCCATTGGTACCCTGTCCATTCGCCCAACGCGTACGTGCCAGGTGGCCGGAATGGCGTCTTTCCGAATAGTAGGCAATACAAGGTCACACCCAAAGCCCAGATATCAATGGCCTTTGTTACTGGTGGACGAGGGGGCGCAGGGTCCTCCATGTACTCCCAAACAATCTCCGGCGCTAGAAAGGCTGGAGAGCCGGCACGTTTAGCAAGGTCGGCATCGTTAAGCAGGATAGGATCCTCGTCGTCTTTCGAGGAAGCGGCAGCGCCGTCTTGAGCAGCGGCAACCAGACACTGGGCATAGGAAAAGTGTGCTGTACCAAAGTCAGCAATCTTGACACGGTCATGATTGGAGGTCCAAATGAGGTTGGCTGGTTTGATGTCGCGGTGGATGATTCCTTGATGATGGAGGTACTCGAGACCAAGGATAGCATCGCGCATGATACGTCTGGTCTGATCTACGGTGAGTATGGGTTGATTGTTGCCATTGGTGTACTTGATTTCGCCTCCGCCGAGGTGTTCCATGACCATAAATATCTGGTCGTTCTTCCTGTCGTCGATGACCTCGTACAGCTTCACGACATGGGGATGACGACATTTCTTCATGATAGCGATTTCCTTGCGTATTTCCTGTTCTGCTGTACGTATGCCATCAACGACTGGGACATGGTCTGTGCGCGGGGGCATGCTGCTATTGTTGCGGTTTCTGAGCTGCTTGTACTGCCGTTCTCGACGTGCTCTCTGTGTCTCCCTCTTGACGATTTTCATAGCCTGAAAAGATAAGAAGTGAGCTAAGAAGAATTTGAAAGAATACGATGATTGCGCACGAAGATCTTGGGCTCGTTGAGGTGGTCATGACACTTCCAGACTGTGCCATGCATGCCCTTTCCAATCTTTGCGTCCAATACATAGTGGTTGACCATTTTCTTGCCATCTGCAAGACGAGTCGTCTGCACGCGTTCAGTGGTGACCACGGGTCGGTCCATTGGTGGAGGTACATTGACGACACAAAGTGTGAGGGGGAGAAAGATTTTCAAAGTTTTACGTAAAACTGAGCTCATATATTTATTTCTTGATTATTTTATTCCAAATTTCCTTTTCTGCCAACTTGCTACTCCCGAGCACAGACACATTTATTCTCTTCGGCCACCTCCTTCATAACCTAAAATCCCCTTTTCAGCACATTCCTTGTCAATTCACTTGTTCGGTCATACTCACAGCTTCAGCGTGCTGTCCGCACCCCTAGAAAAAAAACACGAGTCACCCATCAGAGATCTGGATTCACCTCAACTTGGGGTCATCAAACTCTGCACTCACAGCCCAGGTCGTCTTCCCACATTTACTGCATTTGACCTGATAGCACCTATCTACAGGTACCGAGGATGATCTCTCGAAGTCGGTCGCGTACGCCATTTAATTCTGCAAGAATCATTCAGTCTGTCTCCAGTACCCCGTAACCAAGCTGCAGGTACCTACTCACCTGAAAGTTGTAATTCAGGACAATTTCTTGGGTTTGAAACACCCTTGCCCACGCGCAGCGCTAATATACTTCCTGTCACCTGATAAATTCCGAATTTCCCTTTCTTGAAATGTCAGCAGGGGCCTGCCGCTGACTGAAGGATGAATCAGAAGCCAAGCACAATCTCCGACAGTGGGAAAACTTTCTGTTCCTTCTCGATAAAGGTCCTCTAACAGTACAGATTCTGGCAGATTTCTGTTCTTTCCGACAATCAGGTCTGATGTAGATGCCCCGCTCTTGCTCTTCTACGCCACCGACAGGAATATCCTTTCTAGAAAGGGAACCAGACCTTCGCGGGAAGACGGATGGTGCGGGACTTCTCTTTGGTTTCGACCCCTTACCGTCGGGAGAGCGGAATACGTGGTGAAGCAACCCTATTGCAGAATATTTCCGCCGATCTTTCAAACGCACGCCTTCCGAATCCATCTACACGACACTGGCTCTATTATATCTCTGTACATTATAGTGGCGTACACCGCAGGCATTTACCGATGTGGAGCAGCTATATCAAATTCGTTCCACCTCAAAGCGTTCTGTTGCCACGGTATCCTCAACCTACTCCCAACCGTCAGCGAACGTCGCACTACCACTAATCAGTGAGAAATTCCTTCTCATTTGAGACTATAGTCTGACATCGTTGAGCTTTAGCACCGGGTAAATAGTATGGGGTATACCGCTGTATACCGCCGTCGGCGTATATTCCTTGTTTTGCCACACGAAGATTTACACCATAAGAGCTCTTTCTCCGAACCCCCTGTAAAGTCTAGGCTGGTTCAAGAATCAAATCTACCATATGGGCTTCGTGCTACCGAGGAAACTAAGGAATCCCCTTCGAGGAATTGATTGATGTCGTGGAAGCTCTTCTCCCTTCATCAAGTCTTCAGTTACAAGGAACTGGGACCTGAACGACGTGTAGCTTCGCAAATTGGGACCTGGCAATTATCAAGTGCAACGGCTGCTATACGATCTCTAGTCTCTACGCCACCGTGACCTCAACGACAGCTTCCGTGTCGACGCAACAACTTGAAGGTATTTTTTGCGACTCGAGAAGTCCAAAGACCCAAGGTATCATGCACCTACTCGACATCAGTTCATCTTGTCTCAACAAACCCCTCATTCTGATGATAGACCAATATCAATCTTCGCGTCCCTCCTTGTGTTCGGTCGTGGTCGTCGGGTTTCGGGATTCCTCATGGCTGCGGCGCTCAAGAAGAACACTTGTATGCCTAACAACTCGGGCCTCTTATTCATTCACATGTGGTAAACGGGCAAGAACTCACTCTGGTGAGTCATTTCAAGTGTCGGCAAAGTGTCTGGAATTAAATATTTTCTTCTTCTTTTGTTCCGTCAGTGAATACCTCACGAGTCACTCTATCGCTAAATTTGAGCGTCCCGCTGAGAAATCGGGTTTAAAGACCCTCGGACTGTACCGTACCACGTTGACGGGTGGTATCTTGTCGTACTTGCAACCTATCCCAGACCCACAGTGCACCCACAAGATCTGACTATACCATCAGAAGGTAAGCTCACAGTTCGAGGTAGCACCAAGTCTTTACCAAGCTCAAGATAGATTTCGCTGATACCAACCCTATGTTTATATTTATGATAGATAACACAAAGGCTTGCTATACATAAGGAATAGTCCCCTTAAATCCGGTTATGTGGCGCCAATAGCACTTTTCACTTTCAGAACAAAGCCGCATGAACCGGGCCTGTAATGCCTTTGGTCAAGGTTAGCGTTTTAGAGTTGGGCACGCGACTTCGGACTCGCAATTGCAGTACATACAGTTGTCGGCGACGGTGAAGTGTCCAACTAAACTGACAGGTCATGATGATGATGTCCACTAGCCACAAAGACCTGCATGTCAAATTTGAATCAGGGTGGAAAGGAATTTGAGTGATTCAGCGGCTGTCGGATGGCATGCGTGCTGAGCATAACCCACGCGCCACATAGTAATGGCCGCCTGAACTGGGAGAGTAGAGTTAAAGCGGAAGAAACATCGAATAGCTGAAACACCGCTGAAACTCTTGAGTGGCTGTCAAGCGACTTGCTGAGCCTGCTTTGACCCTGCCGGTTATGTTATTCATGATCCGAAGCTTGTAAGGATTGCCGTCTGGTCTGCAAGTCACCGAGGCGAGTACAGCTGGAAGAAAGGTCCGGCCTAGCGGTGTCGTTACGACGGTGTATGCATATGACTCGACTTTTTGGTTACTGTGTCTTGACCCTTAATTATCCCTAGCAAACCAGGGTCACCCCTTGCGTCTTGACCTCTTCACGCGAACACTGTCCAACATAGGGAGAATTCGTGCTAGAAGATACCCAATCCCTGGATGGCGGCGAGTCAGACTGTTTTGGCCCTGAAAAGTGCGAGTAGGTATATGTAGAGACTGGAAGCCATTGCGAAGGGTCGTCAAATGATATCCCAGAACCCTCTTGATTTTTCCGATGTGACACGCGCAGTGCAGGGCCCAAGCACATGAGCAAAGGTCCCCTGATGAAAAGTAGTATTCTACATGGGCGCGCCACAAGAAGATCGCGCACGACAGGATTCGAAGAAGTCGAAAAGAATATGATGCGTGAAAGACGCCTCGTTCTACTCGTTTCCTATTTGACTGTATGATACATTTGATTTTGCTCAGATCGTCTGCCGCAGACCTCGTATCATCGTAGAGGTGTTGATGCCACTCACTGTTCACCCCTAACTTCTCTAACTGTCTTTGCCAATCTCTTTACGGCCTCCTCCACTTCCTCCGGGGAAATCAAGCTGAACGATGCCCGCACATACGCCGTCTTACCGCCCCTAGGTAAGAAAACAGTACCAGGGAGCGCAAGGACCCCATTTTCGAACGCCTTGGTCCTGATCGCAGATTCAGAGTCCTCATTGGGAATGAGGAGCTTGAACCAGAAGAACATCCCTGCTTCAGGTCTGACCCATTCGCAAAGTCCCTTCAAATGCTTTTCCATCGCTTGCTCAAACACGTCTCTCTTAGCTCCGTAAAACGCCGACACGCCCTGAGTATGGGTAAGGAAACCGTCGTAACCCCATTTCTCGAGAAGCTTGAGCGAGAGCATCTGTGTCAACGAAGATGTTTGGAGATTGGAGGTTGCAGTATATCCATCTATGGCATCCAGCAATCTCTCGGGCCCAGAGACGAATCCGATTCTCATGCCCGCCGAAAGGATCTTGCTGAGACTGTCGAATCGAAGTACACGACCCACTTCGGGCTGTTCACGCTCGAGCTCAAAGTACGAGGGTACTCGGGGAGCTGTACCGTAGTACAGATAAAAATAGGGGTCGTCTAAGTAAAAAATGGGGTGATTTTAGCTTTCATGTGAAGAGAAAATCAGGGATGCTCTACCTTCGAAAATGATAAAGTTGTGTTCCCTCGCTAGCTTGAGAACTTCTTTGCGACGTGCCAGAGAAGCTGTCATTCCCGTGGGATTGCAGCCATACTGAACGAGAGACGCGGAGATGGTGTGAAATCGGCTTCTTCAATGGAATTAATTAAACACGTACGGGAACGGTGTAAAGGACTTTGGGCTTGGGTTTTCCGGTCGGCCATTGTTCAAGAATAGTTCTTAATGAGTCGGAAGATATTCCTTCAGCATCGGTGGCGACTTCGAACAACTCGCAGTTGATGTTCGTGAACATGGGTATAACTCCAGCGTACATGGGACTTTCGACAAGAACGGGGTCACCGCGGTTGACCATCGATCCAACAGCCTGTTGATTACTTTCATTAGATGAAAGCGAGTATCGATTTAAGGTTGGCGTACTTTGTATATGAGATCCTGACTTCCGGCCCCAACACTCACTCTCCAACCTTCACCTGTTGGCTTCCTGCTGTGCATTTTTTCCTGCAAACCTTCGATCCACTTCACAAGTCCGGGAATTCCCTTGGTATCCTGATATTGAAGAGCTATTGCCAAGTCATTTGGTTCAATCTGAACATTGACATCCGTTTCACGAGGGCCTCCAGATGGTCCGAGAAGAGAAGGATCTGATGATGGGGCACGAGCCGTGAACGAAAATGATGTGAATGGGAATGTCGAGCTATTCGGTTTGCCAGCAAGCAAGGAGATAAGATTGGGGGTCTTTTCCAGCGGATAAAGCGAACGAACTGGGAAAAATCAATTAAAGAACACAAGAATATGGCGTATTCAAACTCACTTGGGCTAGGTTTCCTGTTTAAAGAATCCTGCGAGAGGAACTGCTGGTAAAATGCTGTCGGAAGTACGTTCATCGTAACCTGTCGACGTCTAGATGAATAAACGAGAGACCGCTAATGTTTTATAAGACACTTACAGCTGAAACGACTTGAAGGAGTTGGGAATTCTGACTGAAGTTCTGACTCGATATCGATGCATCATATTGGTCCGTCGCCAGCCCGTCGGCGTTGCAAATTCCGCGTCGCTTCTCTTCCAAGAACTCCCATGTCGGCAGGCATTTTCTGCTTCAGTCCAGCGAGTACGATAATAATCTATTGAATCTTCACTAATACATGGTGTACGATACAGTGGTCTAAAATCGGCAACTCTATCAGGCAGTGGTGGTTGCGGTCGCCCCTTCTTGTAGCTTGGCGCCTTCTCCGTTGAAGCGATAGCTAAAACGAACGCTCAGTAACCCAAAGATTCAAGAAGTCCATCACATACTTTGCTATTCTCGCAAGTTGCCCTAACCCTGTCAATCCAACGAACCCGTTCACCTGCATTCATCATTAGTACCTTCGTACCCCCCAAAGAATCTTTCGGCACCCACCGCAGCCAAACTATAGTTCACTGGTGTAATGACCAGGGACCACCGTACCCAAATAAGCCCAGTCGCAGTCAGTGCTGGAAGCTGCTTAGTTTACAACCTTCGACGAAGACAACTAACTAACGCACCGAGATTCTGCGAAACACTCAGCTTGTCGGCTGGTCTTTCCAAATCTTTCAAGCCTGCAATAACAAGACCCCATTTCATTACTGGTCCCCAGAAGAACACCGTTTTTGGTCCTGTACCCACTTGCTCAGCGCCAGTTCCTAGCTCAACGAGAAACGATATTACTCACCTGCCTCATGATTCCAGAACGAGACGAGTTTCGAGGATATGCTTGCCGACATTATGCTCGGGGTGGACTGGTGGTGGTACGGAGAGAGAAGGAGAACCCTTATTCATAGATTGTGTTGAATGGTTCCCGTACGGAATGGTGCGGAGTGCCCAGGAAACGTATCAGGAGATAAGAGTGGGATGTTCAACGGATCTCATCATTCCCGAGAGTACTCAGCGGACTTGCCGTCCGGCGCAAGGTGGCTCTGTATGATCATCATACGTAGACGTCCAAGTATTATATTCAGCTTTAACACAGTACATTCCGCTTTATACGCCAGCTATTATCCAAGGAGTCACAAACAGGGAGAATTACCGGTGTTACATGGGCGATAGCGTATGCGAATCCGAGGTGCAAAATGTCGACTCTGAGCCCGGGAAATAAGCCTAGCTGAACGTGGTACGTGCTAGAGCCTTTTGCAAACCGAACGACGAGTTGGTGGGATCGACCATAGACGTGAGCCACCAAATCCCGGAGGTAAGACGAGTGTCGATATCCTGAGGTTGTGAGCACAAAACTGAAGGGCGGCAAGATTTATTCTCCCCTAGGCGGACTCAATCACTCGTAGGCTCATGATATATGGTTCCCGGCACAGATCTAGAGTGGGTGCCTATGAGTACCACAATCCGAGAGAACCATAATTAATTCATACTTTAGCGTGTGAGTCTCCTGTCCACTTCCCGCTATCAATTGCGGCTGCAGTTAGATGGGCGATTATGTTCGAGGGAAACAGGTTGACTGTGCTCTTCGAAAAGGAAAGCGGCGATCCAGGGATAACGAGAGAACTTTCCTTCCAGAGGTCTGGAAATAAGTAGCATTGAAATAGGTCCCTAGAGTCACTGGCATGGCAATTTCGACTTCGACAATGGAAAAAACATTCTGCCGTTCTACTTTTATTCAGTATTCATGTGGGATCTTGAGAGCGTACCCTATGAAAAGAGTGTCATTCATTCCAGTGCAAGCTGATCTCGTTACTCACTCTATTCAAAACCACAACCACCTCTCTACGATCTGTCAAAAATCAATAACCATTCCCTTCGTGAATAGAGTAAAAACGACAGCAAGAAGGAATGTGCTGAGCCATATGGGGAACTCGTATACGCGGTTGTGGTGGTGGTTGCGGAGTGTTCAGGGCAGCAATGGTATTGTTCGCACCTTCCAATAAATAGCCGTGAACATATGGTCTCTTCATCTCTTGTCATACACATTACATTTCCTCTTCACACCACCCTAGCACATTCTCCAGATGTCTTCTGATGAAGAGGGACTCAGCGGGGGTCCAGACGAAGAAGAGAAAGGTCCAAAGAGCTTGTGATATTTGTCGCAGGAAGAAGAGTGCGTTGTATTCTGTCATAATTTGTGCTATTGTTAGCTGATCCCAGGTCATTGAAATCTAGTCCGATGTATAGGCATTCTCTTCCACTAGAAAGAAAGAAGGTTCTCATGGTTTTTCAGGCGACGGAGTACAGACTGCCGGGAACAGTTGTTCCAATTGCATTGCTGCAGATTTGGAGTGCACATACGTCGAAACCGCTAAAGTAAGTCGTACTGTTTTGCTATGGGTACCTTCAAGGATTAATCCCATTTAACCAGAAACGTGGTCCTCCAAAGGCGTTCGTAGTCGTTTTATGCCATCCGTGCTAAAGGAGAGATCTCAATACATGTTTGACAGTTATGTGGAAGCCATAGAGGATAGAATCGAGAAAATGGAAAATTTGATACGTGAGGTGCGTTGACAGCAATTGTGTTCCTTTTTCCAGCTCTAATGTCCCTTCAGATTATTCCGGACGAGGACTTGGCGAAAGAACTGGGAAACTTCACTTTCAATCGTGAAACATGGTCATTGGCAACTCGAATAGTCCAGGTGTCACGCGCTCATCATCCAAAGAACAAGATTTCAGCGATACAGGCGGAGAGTTCCAGACTGAAGATAATTTTCAGAGCGCAATCTGTCATACACAATGCTGCTAATAGCGGGTGCTTAACAAGACTGGCTCTCGATCTCAAGGTGGAATTTACAGGGGAGAGTCTTGACTCTTCAGAGCCCGAACCAGAGGAGTCAGAACACTACCCAGTGGGTATGAACCCTAATCGTCTTTTGGACGCATGATTAAAGGTTTTATTAGTGGCAGGATCTCTTCGACGACGACGCAATCCCAAAACTCGAATTCCCGGAAGACGACCTTATGAACGATCTCATCGACATCTATTTCAACAAGGTCAATGTGCTACTCCTCTCCTACATCGACCAACCTTCGAGAAAGACATAGCAGATAAACTCCACCTGCGCGATGGAGCTTTTGCTGGTGTTCTTCTCTTGGTATGCGCAAACGCATCACGACACTCCGACGATCCTAGGGTACTCCTTCCGGGATCCGATTCTTGGCTGTCGTGCGGATGGAGGTGGTTCGTTCAGATTGAGCTGGTCTATAAAACGTTCCTGAACCTACCCAAACTTCATAATCTGCAATTCAACTGTGTGAGCGCCAAATGTCCTTCCGGGGGTTTGATGAACTAACGTGTCCTTACAGCTCTATTGTGTCTTTTTGCAGGGATCGTCGGCACCACACTCATGTTGGACCATGATTGGAATAGGCCTTCGCATGGCACAGTACATAGGGGCACATCGAAGACGTGAAACTCATACGGTCGAAGATGAGTTGACGAAGAGGGCTTTTTGGTAGTCCTGTCGTTCTTCAAAGCTGCCGCGTGTTGACTTTCATATAGGTGCCTATTGACCATCGATCGACATGTCAGTGCATACCTCGGGCGACCATGTGTCTTTCAGGACGAAGAGTATGTCGATTCTCTGCAACTCCTGAACAAGGTGACGATACATATGCAGTTACGACCTTGACATGCCTGCCGATTGCGACGACGAATACTGGGAGCATCCTGATCCTACATTGGCCTTTCGGCAACCGCCGGAGAGGCCATCCTATGTCGCGTTCTTCATTTCTTATCTGAAGCTGGTGGAGATTTTGGCTGCTATTCTACGGACCTTGGTGTGTGACTTGATATTCGCCCCTTTGTAGTTTACTAAGCAATATCCCTCCGCAGTATTGCGTCAACAAGTCAAAAGTCCTACTAGGATTTATGGAGCCAGATTGGGAGCAGCGCGTTGTTGCCGAACTGGACTTGGCTCTCAATCGTTGGGTTGATGGGATTCCAGATCACTGTCCGTAAGATCCATTTTCGTAGATCAACCTGACCTCACTCATCGTTAATTAGTGCGATGGGACCCTCAACTTCAAGATACTACCTTCTTCAACCAATCTTCCGTACTCTATACCTCGTTCTACAACTTACAGATCCTTATCCATCGCCAATTCACCAGGAAGTCTTCCCCCATCTTCTACCCGTCTCTAGCCATTTGCACAAATGCAGCTAGATCCCTCAGCCACATCGTCGATGTCGTGCGAATAAGAGGGGGGTATTCGCTGCCATGGGCGCAGGTATGAATGATTCTTCGATCCAGGGTTGAATGGATGTAATTCTGATTAATGAGTTTTAATAGTCGTACATTTTCACAGCAGGTGTTGTCTTGCTGTTGAACATATGGGGAGGGAAGCGATCCGGTCTCACGATAGATCCGGTCAAAGAGATGAGTGACGTGCACAAATGCATGCAAGCTTTACAAGTATGCGAGAAGAGGTACGTTATGGTTTCAAAGGGTCAGGTTGTCATTTTTCGACTGATTCATTCTTTCATTTGCTTAGGTGGCACATGGCCGGGCGATCATGGTAAGCATAGAACATGTTCTATGAATTTCTTGACTTGATCAATGTTTATAGGGACGTTATGTGCGAACTTGCTACCGTTGGTCAATTACCACTTCCACAATCGAGCCCCACTTCGCAGAATAAACGCGAAAGGGGTTCGGATAGTCCCATATCGGGATCATCTTCATGTGGCTCAATCAGCGATCTGAACATGTCGGGAACGAGAAATATAGCGAGCTCTAAACGAGTATATGGCGGTAGGCTCGAGCGTTTCCGGGGTTGATCCTGGATCAATTGAATCTCAAGAGGTCTTCCTACATCGACCAGGAGAACAGCAGCTATTCCCCTTACCGATGTCTAGCGACGATCTCGGTCGCCTTCCTCTCCATGGCCAATTAAACTATACCTCTAAAGCGAACCTAGAGACACTTGACGCCCAAGGCGCCGTCGGAGGCTATTGGTTCTCTGGCCGAGATGGCATTGGAATAACGCCGCAAGAAGTTCCAATTCAAAGTGCTAGTACAGGGCCCAGTCATTATCTGGATTTACCTGTTGGATACCCCGAACTCGCTGATGCCGAGTTCTTCGAGCAGCTTACTGCGATGTCATGGCCGAATAGCCGAGGGTACTGGGGGTCAGGAAATGGCCATTCCTGATGGTGCATTTGCGCCCTACCATCAGTCAACGGCGGCTGCTATGGTCGGATGCTCAAGGTGTTGATAGGACTAAGAGTGGTTGGCAGGCCTGGGCTTCGGGATGATACATATGAATTATTATGTATTCAGAGTTGTATGTAGAGCTTGGATGGCGGACGTTCTGTATTACTTATTTTGGTAAACCTCCTGCCTATATTAGGATTATCTTGTCAACCACCGGTACGGGCGAATATACGGTTGACGGTTAAATGAGTGCAACAACGTATGTACTTTGTGAATGTTGGGGATTTATTCCATGAATGCCGAGAGTAGAGTAGTATAGTGTATCGAGTCCTAGAGACTAAAAACACAGTACGAATACGAAAAATAACAATATGCAGAGTGGAGAGTGCGAGGAATGGCGGGGAAAGAATGGATGTGTGTATGAGGGTTCGTATGTACTGGTATCATCAATCCTATTTACAGTAATCTCATCAGACGGGGTACTCTATGTACTATTGTTAAATCATAACAGTCGTGAACATGAATGGCCGAAAGAACAAACGAGGGGTGGGGGCATTAATGGATAAGGAATAATAATACAAACAACGAGCCGAGCAAGCATCGCAACGCAACGTATCAACGAGAAAAAGAACAACAAGAGATAATAAAACAATAGCCAGAAAGAGTTTAAAAAGAAAAGGGAACAAGGAAGCTCGCACCTACTCATGTAGGCCAGCCTCGAACTATCCTGGCTGCACCACCGCCTACTCTGCCCAAAAAGTTGAACACTTCAGCAGCGCCGCCTCCACCGGCATATCCACCAGCAGCATAGCCGAAGCCCTCACCACCACCGCCGGGTAATGCATTGAAGCTTGCCCAAGCAACGCGGTCGTGATACGTAGGGCCTCCTGGTACACCCCAGCCGTACTGAGGGCCAATGCCAGATCCCGCTAACGCCATCTGAACGAGTGCAGATGCACCAACGACAAGGGCCGAAGCTCCTGCTATGATGGCAGTCTGCGTAATGATGTTGGAAGCCCCACCAGGTGGATTAGGTCCAGAAGACGAAGGTGAGATGTATGTGTTGTAGATATTGCGATAGAACCTTGAGTAACCCCTCTTTCCCTTTTCTTCCTCTTTTGCTTCGGGTTTTCGGCGGACGACACGAGACTTTGCGAGCACCTCGTCGATGACACCACATCCTACACCAAGTTCGTCCTTGAATGCAGCCCACTCTTCTTGAAGACCTTCTGAAACCTCGATGTCGCTACCAATGACACCGTGTAGTTTGAGAAGTTCGGCACGAACGCGTCTCTGGATCTCAGCTTCTTCGTCATAGGCTGGAGGTGAATCATCAAGAGTCTGCTTGGAAGAGGACGCGATAGGTTCAGGCTCGGGCTCTTCCTTTTTGACCTCTACAACGACTTCGACGGGGTCAGTTTGGATCTCCATTTCTGCCTTTTCAGGCATGGGCTCCACAGGTTCCTCGATAACTTCCGTCTGTACATCAACTACAACCTTCTTGGGCGGGGGTGGAGGTGGGTCTGTTTGCGAAGATGTTGCAACAAGGAAGAGGCTGGGGTCGTATTGGGTCGAGCTATCCGAGTACTCTTTGACCTCCTCGAAGGTTTGTGTCGTTTCCAAGGTCCGGTTTGCACGAGAGGCGACTTTCTGTAAAAAATAATAATAATGATGCGTTAGTGAGCAAGTACACGCAAATGAGATGGTTGAACTAACCCTCTGCACTCTCCGTCGGATAATCGTCTGGATGACATCCTCGTCTTCGCTACCTTCTTCAATGTCCTCTACAACCGTCTCGCTACCTTCGCCCTCAAGATCTTCCTCATCATCAGCATCTTCCTCGGCCTCGCCCCAGGCACCCATCTTATCCGCAAGCTCGGCACCAAGACTCTTGCTAACAGTGTTGTTACGACTGCTAGCGCCAGAACCTGGGCCACCACCAGCCACTCCAGAAGCCAAGCTATTCCGCAGCTCGTCCATGTCGAACCTCATTCTGTCAATGGTCTCCTTCAACATAAGGTTCTCTTGCTTCTGTTCCTCAAGTTGGCCCATGGCTTGCTGCGCAATCACCAGCTCCTCTTCGAGCCTTCCTATTCTCTCTTCGTACACCTCTCTTTCTCGCGACCATTTCCCAGCTTCCATCTCGTGAAGCTGCGCGGCATCGTTGAGAGACCTGATGGCTTCATCGCGACTGCGAAGATCGTCACGGTACTTCTCAGAAGCAGAGCACTGTTCGAGGTATTGACGGTGAAGAGATTGATAGTTGTTACGAGCATGGTCAAGCTGTCGGTTAAGCTTGCCGATCTCGTTTTCGAGCGTTGTAATTTGTGATGAACTAGAACGCTAGATGATAAGAGACATCAGGACATGAACAAAATATAGAAGGAGGATAGTTATTTACCTCTTTACTCCTCAACTCCTTCTCTTCCTTCTTCGTAGCGCTGAGCTCGCTCTTCAACTCGTCAATTCTAAGCTGAAGATCCTCTAGCTCAGTTTCATGCTCAGTGAGCTTCCGCTGTAGCGTGTTTTCAGCATCCATCAACTTTTTGCCCAGTTCTGCATTGGCCTTCTGTAGCACCTCCAAACGGTCCAGGGGCTCTAATGATACCGTGGAAGCCGTGGACTCTCGCCGTTCCAAAACGAGGCCGAGGACGTCTTCCTCCTCTGAATCAGAATCTGACGCAGAATGTCGGGGCATGGGGAGAGAGGAAATGGACTGGTTAAGAGTTTCGTCGTCCGGAGATGCGTAACCTCTGTCGTCACCATACATTCTAGCCTGCCTTGAAGAAGGTCGTGACGGAGGTCTGAACGGTGGCGAGCCAATGTCAAAGTCGCCGAAGGAGGCGTTTGGCGACATGACACCAGGATTAGGCGACGTCGGGTTGCTGGGAGCTCGTGCTCGAGAAGCAGGGTTACGGTATCCATAAGCAGATGGTGAAGCAGAGTATTCAGAATCTGACCGACTTCCAGCGTCGGATTTGCGTCTGTGGGGAGCAGTGGGGCGTCGAGAGTATGAAGATGGGGGGATGCTCTGTAAGGGTGTTGCACGTTGTCTTTTTGAGCTGTCAAATGCGGATGGTCCGCGTGGCGTCTGAGGTACAGCCGAGCCTGAACGAGATGGTGGCCGAGAGGGGTGTCTGTGTGTCCCTGTAGAGTCCGTGCTGGAACTCCTGCCACCGTAATCATCGTCGCTGTTCTGCTCGAGAGACCGTCCTCTGGTGAATTCGTCGTCTCCCGGGGACTCGGGTGGGCTGGGGCTAGCCTTGGTCTTCTCCGCAATGAAGCTCAACAGCAGAGCAGCCGAACACTCTATACCCGGATTCGCCTGCAACAACGCACTCAACATTTCCTCCTCTTCTGGCTCCAGTAACTGAAATCCGCTTCCATAAAGTTCCGAAAATGAACGAAAAACGTCGGGCAGGGCGTCTGCAGGTATTACGACCGTGCCGTCTTGTGCTTTAGTTGCTCTTGGGTGTTCCTTGAATATGTCGTCCAGTAAATTTTCCATGTTCGCAATCGACTGACGATTGCGACCAAAGTCTGGATCCTAGTGCGAAGAATGTGAGAAAAGAAAAAAGAAGCAGCGGGGAACGTACCATGGTGATAGTGGTGGTTGAACGTCGAACAAGAGATGTTTCGAAATTCGGACAATGAGAAAGTTGATCTTTGTTTGGACCCTCGCTCATATGACTGATAATTTTAGCGCCCGTCATGACGCTCATGCTGCCCGCCAACGCCTCTCTGAACTCATCCTCACCAACTTCGCCACCTCAAACCCCCGGAGACCACCACAGGACCCAACATTTACTGGGTTATCGGCATCAGACGGCTCTACCATTCCACCCGCACCACTTCCCTTCCAGTCACGATCATCCGCTTTCTCGTCAATCTCGACATCGCACACCCTTTTAGCGACGCTTGACGCATTTGCGCTCTCAGCCAATAACCAACTGGCTGAAGTATACGGGATTCTTACAGCCATACTGCTGTTAAGGGATACTCCACGCCCCGATAACCCTTCACCTGTGATATACTCCGACAATTCAAACGCCGTTCGCCATCTCAATAATGCCCTTAATTTACCCTCATATAATTGGGCATCAAACCCTGCGCGAGCCCTATATCGATGGATCATGGACATTGTACATCGTCGTCACCATACAGCACCACTCTTAATACAACACATTCCTTCTCACACCTCGTCTACTTCTCCGCCTGCTCGAGCAAATGATCTTGCAGATCGCATCGCCTCGTCTGCTCATCGCTCAATTCCTCGCCCCCCGCCAGCACCATTACCTACATTCTTCATGGATGATTATACCTTATTCTCTAAAACCCACTCCTACATTGAATCTAACCCGTTCTTGTATATATCAAATATACTCGCACGTCGTTCGGCTTATGAAGCCTCCTTCCGCCCAGCAAGCACTCTCCTACACACTCTCCATGATCTGACACCTCCCCCAACCTATCCATACACTCGAGCGACTTCGGCATATTCGGCTGTCGTTCAGCTCTATGCCCGTTCATCTCAACTTGACACAAATTTCACCAAATTCAGGCGCTTTGGCGATATATCTCCTTGGTGCTCCTTTGGGTGTGCCGAACTCGAAACAACACATCATATCTTCACGGAATGCCCGAGATTTGCGCATTTTCGTACCCATGCCAAGGACTCCTTGGTCTCTACCACCACTTCTCTTGTCCAACGCCAGCCCTACCATCTCACAAAAGATGAACAGGCCGCCATCGTTACCGCGTCATCTCAGCTGTTCGCCGACACTGACATATGGCCTCTGAAACGCACTCGTTATTATCTGGGCTCCATGCCTAATATTTCCAACATTGTGCACAGCCTCTCTACAAACCAACGCGCACACACTGCAATCGTTCAATCCTGGCACGTCGCTGCTATTCGGTTGGCTGGTCGGATTTGGGGTGAATATCGGAGAGTTACTTCGCCGTCGCGGATGAGGCCTGAGAGATCGAAAACAGTACATTTACCTCCCTTCCTCTCCAGAATTACTTCTCAATAATTTTACTTTAAACCATATATGTTACATTATCATTTATGGTTTGGTTCTTTATTGTTACGAAGAGCCGGCGAGGTATTTACCTGTAGTTTACAGTTATTTACCTGAGCTATGTATTTAGCGGAGTCGGTCAATTTATAGTTGTTTCTTGTTTCTTGCTCATGGTTCATTATTGTTCTCCCCTTTTGTCAATGTTTCCTTGCTGCCATCAGGACAACACAAGGCATCGTTATGCATTGACCGAGCTGATACTTAATAATCAGAGCGCTCTTGTAGAACATGCTCAACTGGAATTTGAGGTGAGTTTTCGACGATACCAATTGCAAAACAACCTGAAACTTAGATACAGCCAGAGTCATACATCACCATGGGCAATCTGTGACCACAGGAAGGCTCAGAGCAGCATCCTTTCTAATGGACCAGTCGAAATTGCGCCTTTCGGGGACACTGTTTCCTTTAAATCTCCAGATGTGGTTGAGCCCACACGACTGTCGGACCACGATACTTAGATTCTCATAGCTCTTGCCATCTTGGGGCAGAAACGGCGGTCGTGCGGCGCTTTCAATTTTCGTTGGCTCGCGCTTCTCTTTCCCACAATATCCTCAGTTACGAAGTTCAACCAAACTCAACCACTATGGGTCGGAGACACCAAGTGTTCCTCATCGCTCGCCTCATACCTGCATCCTCTGGCAAACAAACACAGGCGCGTTATCGATGCATTGCTGGTCTGCATCATCAATGGTGCTATGGCTACCTTCCGATCTCTGCCACACGACGCTTTTTCAACCTTTTGAAGAACCCCGATAATGCAGAAATTGTTCGCGACGAAATCCGCAGGGCACACGGACGATACGGGCGACAGGGCCAAGATCCAGAAATACCTGACATGGCGTTTCCATACATCCAAATGTTGCTCACGCAGGCGTTCTATCTGGACATAAATGACCCTGACGGTGCCTACGCCGGCAATTGCCATGGGTATATGGCGCCGATTATTGACCCTAATCATGGATGTTTTAGTCATGGTCAGTCGTACAGATTATCGTTCCTGGCCTCTTGACCTACCGAGATCCCTTGGATAACACAGAAAATGACGATGGTTACACCTTCATTGATATCACCAACCCTTCATATCCAGCATACTGCTTCGAAGTCGAAGGGGTTATCGTTGATGCTGATGGCTATATACGTGGTGACTGCCGCGAGGATGACGAAAAGGATCAGAGATTCAAGGATGCGCAACGCCACATCGACTCCTTGAAGGACGAAAAGCTCGTCACAGTTAACGTGCTGTCCAAAGTATGGCCCCAGTACTACAGGGTCGACGATGATTGCGAGGAGCCAGCGATGCGGGACCAATCACTCACCGAATCACTCACGACCACGGCACTTCCTACACTTGCCGACCTTGCTTTGCGCCAGGTTGTCCAGCATTGTGTTGACGATGACAATTTCGAACCTCTCGAGGCGCTTACAGACATGCCCGGCAAATTGGAGCTCATCGGATCTCATCTCTTTGCCCGGAAAACCCTTCCTGGTTCTGCTTATGCAGTTGTGGCTCGAGTGCTCCAGGGAGAGCTTTTGAAGAACGGGGGCATGATCGATTTGACGTCGTCACGTGTCACGATGTCCACGAATGCGATTCGTTCAATGGTCTCTCTCGTCTCCTCTGAGGTCGTGAAATCGATCAACCTGTCGGGCCAAAACGTTCTCACCACGGAGATCATCGTTAATCTTCTTACATCCTTCCCCAATCTCATACGAATGACCCTTCTTGATACGAACATAACAAATGACCAGATCATGGACTTGTTGTGTACACAACCCAAGCTGTTCTACCGTGTTCATGATATCATTCATCCTGCTCTCCTTTCATTCAGCCCCCCGCCGCTCCCCAACATCCTCCCTGATAATCACGAGGACCTGCATCTCCATCACCAGCGACTTGCTTCTGGACCACACGGTTTCACGATCATGCAAACCGGTATAATTCGCAGCTTGTCTATCAAACCCGCAATCGCATCACTTCCTTTTTTCCATCCCGACAAAATCCTGCGCGGGCTCACTGCGTGTCTCGATGCTCTCCAGACCGTCATTGACTATGACCTCTTCCAAGACTACTTCGTTGAAAATCGACTTTTGCCCTCCGTAGCTCTGTCCGTCGGTACACCTATTAGATCACAACTGGTGGAACCTTCGAAAGATTCGGAGGAGAGGCTCCGATGGCTGCATCGTTCGGTTAGTACGGTACCTGTCATCGGGACTTATGACGATTGCCAATGTCACGGATGGTTGTTCGCGTTGGATTATCATACTCCACAATCTTACGGTCCGAGTAGACAAGAGTCGAGTTATGCGTTTATCAAGGTGGATGAGGAGGCTCAAAGTGCGGCATTACTTGAGTGGATGGAGACTGCATGGAATGAACGTGCGGAAGGGAGAGAGATATCGTTGCCTATACCCAAGCTGATGCTACAGAAGAGAGGGATGCTGAAGGAGTACAAGGATAGGTCAACAGTGATACCAGAAACTGAGGGTGTGACGTCCGCATACCCTTTCAAGGTATATGATGTTCGTGGGTTCGCAGATGCTGTGGAGAAAGAAGGTAGACCCAGACCGAGCGAGGAAGTGATAGCTTCTTTCGAGGCAGCTATCGGTCTGAAAGAACAGCCGATGCCTAAAGGATGTCCTCCCACAAAACCGATGGTACTGATGGATTTAGAAGAGGCGAAGGATTTCATTCCACTTGCTAGTTAAGAGATTACTTGAATTGTACTAGCAGTGAATGGATGTCACACTGAAAATGGAAATTATTCCGCTCGAAGGAACGGCAAAAAGAAACGGAATATGTTCGCCAATAATTCAGCTTGCTTTCGGTGATATTATGTTTTTCAGGTGAGGAAATCCCCTGATATGGAAGTTAAGCCAAGATTACCGAGATGATTGTATATTTCGCCATATTAAAAATACGACTGCCCGTCGAGCTTCTCTTATTTATTTCCTCGTTCTCGAGAACAAATGCATAAATGCTCAGATTCTGGGTATGACCTGCGAAAAAACCTTTGGTAATAGTACACTTGTCAGACTATCCAATTCTGACGAAACCCACTGTCTCACATCAGAGGCTAGCGTTATATCTCCTCCTCCTCCTCTGCTTCTTCCTCTTCCAATTTCTCACCTACTTCTCCCGCTTGCTGCGAAAGACCCGGAGCAAGGATCTCGTCCGAAGGTAGGTTTGTAGTCATGATGAACTTCTCCAAGTCACCCAATTTAGCCAATATCCCGTTAATATTCCTCGCCTGTTGCTCGAGCTGTTCTTCTAGATTCTTCAGCCGTATTTCTGTGGTGACAGACACCTCTTTTGGTAGATCCACATCCCGTTCTATTGGCTTAGTAGCAAGGACCAGCGTATGCGACCAGTCATGGTCTTGGGTACTTGCGCGACGAGCGTATAACCATGGCTTTCTCTCCTCGATGTATTCGTTACATTGGTAGCATACCAGTATCATCCCTAGAAATGAAGTAGTTAATGTTTAGAGGCTGTGGAGCATTCATGAACTGTCACCTTCGCAATCAATACAACACCAGTACGGCGGCCCTTGTATTGTTTTTTGGCATTTATCGGACTCTCCACAACTGCATTCTTCTCCTTGACATCCGCGGCCAGGGACGCTGCTACGTAAGAGGTAGTACTCCGCGTAACTGAGCACCATCTTTGCTGATCTCGAGATCCCATGACAAAACGAGCGCATCGAGAAGACTGAGCGTAACTGTATGACATTGTGATCTGCTGAATGTGATTTGTTATCGAATAGCAACGTGGGACATCCTTCAGTGGTCTTGAAGCACGGTCTGCAAAGATCCAGAGTATCATCAATGCCACCTTCGGAACAGTGGATGCATTGGAAATGAGTTGTACGGACGGAGTCATGACAACCGTCACAGTCGTAACTAGAATCAGTGAATATCGAAGACTTCAGTAAAGAATAAAGAGACAATCAACGGGAATGGTGCCCACGTTCTGCCATGGTCGATCTCCCGTCGCTGCGTGAATGATACAACAGCCTTCCAGAACTGAAGGTCGCCAGGATCATTCGTTTCGAGAAGTCGGGTCCATTCTTCGGCCTCATCTCGGTTCCAGTATTCTTGCCGAGCCAATTGAATATAACGTTGACGTCGCTGACGTCTATCCAAAATAGTGTTCCGGTTCAGCGACCGACTCCCTATATCACGCATGATGTGATATAACGCGAGTTTCCACAGTGCTTTCGGTTGCTTCTTGGACAAGTCCTCAGAATTTGGGAATGAAAGGAGGTATCTATGTTCGTCGCTGGTGGCTGGAGCCGTCGAGACATCTCTGGCGTCATATGGGTGAACAGCAGAACTGCGTACCACCAAAAGAGTCCGGCGCGGACGGCTGCTCCTGTCGGTATCTCGTGCAGCATCATCTGGATCACTCGACGGATTAGAGAAGGAATAGAAGGGAATTAGGAGTGGTATCGTTACCTTGTACATCTTCGTTTTCTGATTTACTGGCGATCGGGGTAGTCTCGAAGATTGTATCCAACTGTTCAGTCTCCGGATCGAAGCATAGTTTAATGACTT
Organism: Paramarasmius palmivorus; assembly: GCA_037176845.1. NCBI lineage: Eukaryota > Fungi > Basidiomycota > Agaricomycetes > Agaricales > Marasmiaceae > Paramarasmius > Paramarasmius palmivorus. The sequence continues at coordinate 95,086 of JAYKXP010000098.1, forward strand.
CTGAGTCATCTAAGTCTTCTCCCGAACTGTCATAGAGCAGACTGCCTTCATACAGAGGATTTCGCTTCCAGTAGGATCCCATAACAGGTGGGTCATTGACAAACGCATACTATAATCGATCACGGTATGACAATGAATATGATACATGCAACAAGCTTATGATTGACGCACCACACCATAAAAAAATTTGCGAAGCTTGTCCTTTTCGTCTACATTTTGCCATCGATATGCAGCTAATGAGGATTGTCAGCCCCAGGGCTAAGTCCAAATGCCACTGTGGAAAGTATGACCCACCTTGTAGGGAACGAACTCGATCCAATACACTTTGCATCACTGTCTTGATAGAACCCTTGATTGTTGAAAGCTCGCCTTCATGAAGTGTGACAGTTTGTGCCTGTGATATGATCCACAAACTTCTCCGGAGAAGCAGGAAAAGGAGAGGCATAATGTACTAGTACCAGGCAAGCACATATCACTGGATTAGTGTGGGCTCATGTGTCGGTGAGGGATATTTCAAAACTTCACCTTTTCCAGCCTTCCACCTCCAGTCACTAAAGCTAACATACTTGCATCGTCAATGCAGTAGGTGAGCTTGCGAAGTTGGATCTCCATCTTGTTCTGGATCTTGGAAACATAAGGCTGGAACTTGCAAAACTCCGGATGTGAATCCCAGCGGGTGTTGTCCCATTTATCAACATCTTCAAGTCCGGAAAGGAGTTCCTCGACTTGACGAATCTCCACAGACATAATGAAGTTCGCAATATTTTGCCGATTAGCTAGAAGGGTAGATTTCGTAGTGGTGTATATGTCCGCAAAAATTTTCCGGATACGACGGTAATACCACTGGATAGTCATCTCAAAGCCTGACACTCATTGTCTATGAGTCAAATAGTTACTGGTTCACGAGAATACACTTACCGTATGTCCAGTAAGCCATCCAATGTGGTAAGCTAATGATAACCACGTCAAAATGGGTCTACCGTCTTTGGGATGATCTAAGTGCTTACCTCCAGCCCAGGGGCCGCGCTGTGGTGAAAGCATTCACTTCCGCTATCGTCACAAATGAAGAAGCGTCATCGTCGATAGCTTCCATGAGTGGTTTCAGCCGCTGCAAATGCAAAACGGTGATATACTGTAGCGTCCACCTATCACCATCATTGACCTTGGCTATTCTGTTGTTCGACTCCGGATTGTTCTCAGACATCGTGTTGCCAGTATTCGGCGTAGGAAGTTCTCCTTCAATTTTCGTTGAGTTGTCGTTTACCATTCCTTCGAGGAAGCGGTCACGAAGTGCCGAAACAAGGTGTTTCGCCTTGACGCTTCCTTTCCATCCCTATGTTATCGTTATAACTAGAAGAACTCACATGCATCATAAAATATTCACCATGTATTTCCAGAGCTCGTACATGTCCTAAGGAAAGTGTTATAAGCTAGGCAATTCCTGAGGCGCAAAACTCACGGGGTCTTTCAGTCTATCATGAGGGCCTTCTGTAACAGCAGTAACGACCCGATCACCCTGGCGCTTGAGCTCTCCTTCAACCTGTTTCAGCCCGCTTTGCACCATCTCGAATTTCTTTTGGAAAAAAGATCTTTCCTCTTCGGATACCAAGGTAACTTTCCTCTCCAATTCCTTCCTCAGCTCGGCAGTTTTCTGCGCCCAGCTGATCCGGTGCACGTCACCTTTTGTTCCCTTGTCCTCTACTACGGGTTCCATATGCTGTGCAAGGAGCGCCAGGGTTTTATCGCTTTCAAGGACTGTGTCACGACCGCCGTGTTCCTTGACGAACTGTGCTACCTTGCTCTCCTCAGGGCTGGGCAAACGTGCAAAAAAGAACTCGATAAGCATCCGGAGGTTTTCCTTGATGTCGGGGATCTGGGATGTATCTTGTTGCATCAACGTGAGCCTGGCTTCAGTACTAGAAGTCTGGGAGGCCATGGTTAGCTGTATTACATGACTGATGGCGGCTTTGTGATCTTCGAATTCTTGGGCAATCTGTGTGAATTCGATTCGCCAGTCCGCGCTCTTGAAGTAATTATCTAGTAACATAAGTATGTATGGACAGAAACATAGCATAAACTTACAAAACACGCTGCGCTTCTGGTAGTTGCTACACCGTAGCTCACAATTAAGGATTGATGCCTCAATTGATGCCATGGGCTGTTCCAATCTCTGAGAAATCTTTCCGCATTCAATCTCCCCCAACCTGTATTGTTGTTAGAGATTCGGATATGCTGATTTTTGAAGCACACTAACCCTTCAAGCACCTGCATCATCTCATACATCTTGAATTTAAGGACCCGGATTCTAAGATCGTTTCCTCGCCGGTCAACTTCCAAAGTCATCGCCACCTTGAACACGAAGAAAGAAGCTTAACCATTTGAGCCAGGTAGTCCTTTGTTTTTGGTGGAAAGAAAAACCTTCTATGACCGGATGGATTTTTGCGATTGCCTCAAGAGCCGCCATTAAGTTCTGGCTGCGCTCTTGGAATGTTGCTAGGTGCAGATACTCCAGCGAGGCAATAGGCCCTGTGGACGTGGATCGTTCAGCTACCGTACAACAGACCGAGAAAACTACTGACGTCCTTTTGCCCATTCGTTAATCTCCTTCTCTGAAGGGAGCTGGGGTCCCATTAACGGAGTGTCATCAGGCTTTCGCTTAGAGGATTTCGACATAGAGAGCCGCATGGGGTACCCAAATTGCGAGATGTTGAATCTTTACCCAAAAGTGATACAGTTTTTATACGACAACCGTGGTCCGAGTGCTGGAGTGTGAATAGTAATTATTTATAATCAGGCATTCTCGTGATCCAGAGCTCCAAAAGTTAGGAACCATTCCACCTTTCTGGTATGCTTCATTTCAGAATCACCCTTCAACGGAAGGGTCACTCGTACTACGAATGCGCACAAGGCACAGAGGCGCTAAAGCTCCACCACGTTATCGTGTCAAAGGGGAAACACCTGACTGATACAGAGAGGGTTTTGGGAATGTCAGGCGCCTTGAACGAGTTTTGTGAAACTCCAGTTCAGTCCAGCGCAGTGCCCGTGTTCAGGTCGTGATTTCGTACTATCGCGAACGCTACGTGCCTAGACTGTCAAGAGTTACTTGTGCATCATCGAGAGCGGGGAGTACCCCGCGACCTTTCTCAATAGCTTCCAGCGCTTGCCCAAAATACCTTGCTACATGGAAGACGTCAATATGTATCTGCCCGACATTGATACGATGGGTAACTCGCCTCGAGGCTTGGAGATTGAAGTCCTTGAGTGCCCTTTCCTCCCTTTTGGACAGTAGAAGAGAAGAACTTGTGTCAGAATCTCGATTTAGTTGACATGGATGTCTTTTGTGTGTGTCATGAGACGTGCAGAGCCGCCAGCCGAGAGTTATCATCCTTCGCCACCTATAGACGTGCTCATTAGATATTCCATTCATGGAATAGCAGGCTGCGAGATTGAATGAGTGGAACGATTGGTAAGGTGATGTAAAGAGCGCACGACTTTGAAGCTCTGGTCGGTCCGACCGTTGTGGGTTTGCGGTTAAGATAGAACCTTGACAGAGCCGCAGAGCAAGCCTGGCCAGGGAAAACGAAGATTAAAATGAAAATCTCCCAAAAATTTCTCGAGAAGTGGTTTGACAATATGACTCTCGACGAGGTCTGAAGAAGGTCCAAGAAGCATGTGGAGGCTGAACTGGTGTTGAGCCGTTAAGGATTTCCGGTATCCAATGAAAATCGATCTCCTTCCTTCTTCTAATGTAGATAGCTTCTCACAGCCGTACTAGGTGCAACGAAGTTAAGCCTTGCCGGAGCGAAAGGGAGACACCTGAGTGAAGCTGTCGTGAACATCGATGCCTTATCGAGTGCGGAGCATAGGGATAGGTACTCCGCATCTCCAGACACCCCCAGCGCTTGCTCAGAATATCTTGCTACATGGAAGACGTCAATATGTAATCCCTCTGACATTGATATGGTGGGTAACTCGCCTCGAGGCTTGGAGATTGAGGCCCTTGAGTGCCTTTTGCTCCCTTTCGGACAGTAGAAGAGAGGAACTGGTATCAAGATCTCGATTCGGTTGACATGAATGTCTTTTGTGTGTGTCATGAGACGTGCAGAGTCGCCAGCCGAGAGTAATCCTTCGCCAGCTAGACGTCGAGCGCTGATTGGACATTCCATTCATGGACTCGCAGCCTGCGAGATTGAATGAGTGGAACGATTGGTAAGGTGATGCAAAGAGCTCACTACATCCATATCAATTGAATTGACTTCGAAGCTCTGGTCGGTCCGACCGTTGTAGGTTTGCGGTCAAGATAGAACCTTGACAGAGCCGCAGAGCAAGCCTTGCAGAGGAAAACGAAGATTGTCGAAAACTTTCCTGATGAGTGGTTCGAGAATATGACAAATGGCCTCAGCGGAGAGGTCCGAAGGTGGTCCTAGAGGCAATGGTATACGGAGGATTCGTGTAGAGTCTGTTGAGCATTTTCGATTTGAGATCATGACCGTCGCGGGAAAAGGGCCTGGGAGTATCAAAACTTGTTCTCGCTCAACTACCGTGTATACATTCGGTCCACACGAAGCAAACAATACTCTTGCGCTCGGAAGTGATGGGATGGGATGGGATGTCATTTCAGACGCTTGGCCAGGGGGTTGACCTGGAATATGCTAGGTGCGTGGTAGCGCTGTATCTCAGACGGACGAGCAAAAATTGACTGTAGTCTCCCATCGGCAGCCAGCGCGGCGTTTGTTGCTATACTGCATGCCTAGCTATCGGAAATTTAAGGATATCGTACTATGTAAAGTCGAAACTTGGCGAAAATCAGTCTTCGTTTGCTGCAACCCCTCGTTGCTGGTCATGGACATCCTTCGTAACAAACACCATCCATTTTCGTCGGAGCGGACCAAGAAAATACGAATGTTATAACTGAGGATGGTCTTCTGAGGACGGTTTTCGGGGCACCAACGGCAATTCCTCGTACACTATTGTCTTTCTCAGCGGACATCACACTCTCATCTTTGTTTTCACAAGTATTTTGCATTCATCAAGGTATCTGCTCTACCTCCTACGTTTTTGTGCAAGGACAGGCATTTCGGGACGGAGGATTTGTTGTGAGGAAGCCTCGTTGTGTCTACCAGCTGGTATTGTGGTCAGCTCGAGCCTCGAGGTCAGCTTCCCTTAACGAGAATTGGACTGGATCCTGGAAGAAGGTTATTCCGCGTCTCTTCCAGCCCCGTAACAAGGTTGCTAACCAAACGCTAGGTACAGCTAGGTACCGACCAATGTGTATTTCCTTGTGTCACACCCAAGCCTGCAACGAGTCGCATCCCAAGACAAAGAGAGGACCAAGGCATGGTTCGAAATCGTACTGTTAGGTATACCAAGTCGCAGGACGTTTGCATTCATGCAGGGCTGAGCTTGGGAGAACTGTCTACACTGCTTCAAATCTATCCTTACCGCACCACGAACAAGTATAGCGGAGCTTATGCGTTCAAAAAGTGTTACGATGTATTCAGCGCCCGGGCATAAAAGTTTGATTTTTTTCGCTGTTGTTTTTACAGTTTCGTACGTGGAGACTCAATACAATCCTTCAAAGCTTGTTCATCTTGCTCTTCAAAGGTATGAATCGACGACGTGATTCTCGGATGAACAAATCCACGAGTTTCTTGTGAAACGAAAGAGGTTTCGTTGAATCCAAGATCGCGAAACATGATACAGGAAGCGGGCGGCGAGTACTCGACCCATGCTTGAAGCATGTTCAAAGAGCGGTCATGACACGCAGAGAAAACGAAAATAGAGTCAGCTGTCTAAAACGAGGGATAATGAGACGCACATCCATGAACGAGCAGTAAACTTATCGCATCCGCCACATCACTCTTCCTGTGGATGTAGATGTTCAACACCCCATGTGCTTCGACCTCACTATCCCTGGTAAACTTCGGGGTCTTGTCATTCAGCAGCTTCTCATGTTTACGCCAGTCGTATCCCTCCTTCTAACGAGCAGCATGTTTCCTCCGTACATCACTAAGTGGTACCACACGATCCCAGTTTCGTCGATTTTGACTGGGAGACGACTCGGAGTCAACTTCCAGCTTCTGTTTGAGACGACTAAGGGCCTGGTCGGGCATGGATATTTGAATGAAGACATGGTGGAAGATAGCATGATGTTCTATGATGTTCTTTCCTCATGGTCGACGGTCCGAATAATAGTTCATTGTAGTCGGAGAGAGTGTGCGTCTAATACAGAGGCGTCTGCTTCGATTTGGCATTTGCGAATCTTTAACGCTGTCCCTTTGATATTCAAATCAGCTTCAAGTTTTCGAGAGTAATGTAGACTGACCTCGTTCATCTGCCCAAGGTTTCTGAACCAGAACTTGACATTACTTGACCATTGCTTAGAGTTTCTATACGCAATTCATCTAATCTCGGAAGACCTGGACGTGAGTTGCCGGTTGTTGCCGGTGAGTTGTCAAGGGGTCAAGCTGAAAAATGATGCCGTCAGCAATTTCTGGGTTTGCATCGTTCTTCGATGTCCTCCTTCTGCACCTGGCTAAAGGGCAATTCATAAACCATCCGGACTCCACAATAGATGCTGTCGTGCAAGAGAATTCACGGAGATTTTTTTTTATCTTTCAACCTTATGGGACTAGTGCGCAGTTGGATGACCGTGACGACTCGCCGTCTTGACCCTGGAACCTCTTCACGATTTCGGGTGGTAACCTAGTACACCAATGTTCCTGGAACTCTCAGAAGGAAATCGGCCTGACAGTCTGTTCTGTACATGTAATGCAACGGTATGTGCATCCACGTTCGTGATGTGACGAAGTCTGAAGAGCTTTAGTCTTATTTTGATGTTAGAAGAAAACCAGCCGAATTTTGAGCCTTTATATACCTCATTGACTCGCCCTGATTATTTGGGACTAATGAGACAAGGAATCGACTAGGCTAGATAATAATGAACGGTGCAACAACCCGAAGGGAAAACGAATTCCCTCAGATGCGAATCTGGGTTTGATAGGCGCAAGCCTGAGATCAGGACTTCTGACGAGCTTGACACATAATAGCGTACAAATGCCATGACCCTGAAATTCTTTAAACTATCTTTCTTCCTTTCCCCCCAAGATGGAACCTGAAGCTGAACTGTCTCCGTTGACAGACGATGAATACCTCGACGCGTCCTTTGTATTGCCAACCACTTCTCACCCTCGACCCAAGGACCGCCCTCGAATGTCCCAAGCTCGAGACTACACCCTGCAGAATGCCCTGCAGCCACCACGCGCGACCACCTATACCGCACAGGCGCTGTTCGGTGAGCCATCAATCCAATCGCCTCGCCTCTCATCGACGTCTAAACTGATGCATCCGTAGAACAGATCATGAATGAGGCCATCGATTTGAATCCAGAATATCAGCGAGGTAAGATTACGGACGTAGCCACTCAGTATCTCGGTTCGAGTGCTGATTGTCGACGATACCTAGATGTTGTGTGGTCGACACAAAAACAGATCCAGCTCATCGACTCTATCTTCAGGAACTACTATATACCCCCAATCATCTTCGGTGAGTTCTGAGCCTGTACGCCGACGGTCCACTTATCACGCACGCTGTAGCGGTTGTCGTTCATAGCGATGGATCTGAATCTCGCACGTGTATCGACGGAAAGCAGAGGTTGACTTCAATTAGATTGTATGTTGTGCTCACCAGTCATACCGAAACACTAGATCTGATTGGGACAATAGATTCATGGATGGTCTCATTCCACACAAAGACTAGTACTACCATTTTTCTCCGATCTGTTCAGCTACAACTAATTGTCATCGAATAGTCATACCAGCCAACAACTATGGTTCAAGGATAATCGACGCGCTAATAGTGCTAAAAGCGCCGCGAAGGTCTTGCTACCTGACAAATACTGCCAAATCTTTGCGAATAAACAGATTGTTTGCGTGGAGTACGGAGAGCTCAAGGAGAGCGATGAGAGAGATATTTTTCGGGTACATATCTTATCCACCTCTGTTGTCGTTAGGAGATGTGCTGATTTTATATTCCGAGTCAGCGTGTACAGCTTGGCATCGCACTGACTGCCTCCGAGAAATTGCAGGCAATATCAACGCCCCGAGCTGATTTCATTCGACACCTCTTAGCCAAATACACCACTGAAACGACTCTCGGACATGCAGATGTATGTTGGGATCGTGAGAGAGCAAGAGACTTCCAGGTGTTCTCCACCGCGGTTTGTTTATTGGCCAAGTGGAGCATGAAAACTGGGCTGGATACTTGGCCTACCGTACCGCAGGTTGAGGTGTGGATGAAGGAAAGGACTCTCAAGTCGGGGGGTGGCAAGAAGCGTAAAAAAGAGGAACAACCCGATAATGTGGAATACGTCCAAGTCTCAGAGCTGTTCGTCGAAAGAATGGACAAAGCCTTCGACTTCTTGTCCAAGGTGGCGACAAACGAGGAGTAAGTACTATCTATAATTCGCTTCCTCATTGTGACACATCCTCTGCAGTTACAACAAGCCATTCCGTTCAACGTCGGGCATCTCAGCCAGGGTCTCCCCGCTCGAAATGGTCGGGTGTATTATGCTTACATATTCACCGCTACCGATGCCGGCGCATCTTCCAAACGGCGAATCTTCTACTCGCACATCCCAAAGGACCTCGAAAGACTTTCTCGACTAATCATGAAGATGCGTACTCAGCTACGAGAAGCGCACACCGACATTCGTATGAATATCACCGTGGCGAGGACAATGTTCGATTTCATCCTTGAGGCTGGGCGAAATCCATTTATATACGAAGGTTCATTGTCAGACAGTGAGCCAGAATTTGAGTCGGAGGAAGACCAACCCAAGCGATCGAAAGAAGCGAAGAAGATCAGCAAGAGGAATAGACTTGCCGGCAGTAGTGCAAGTGCCAGAGCTGTGTCACGTAAACCAAGGGTTTCTGTCGTATTATCCAAATCTAAAGCTAAAGGGCGGCCGCGTGCTTCTACCAGGCGAGTTGTTGTAACCCCCCCACCAGCCAGTGACGACGATGCGGATACGGCTCCACCGGTTTCGACGAGGCGAAAAATTTCTCGGAATGATCAGCACCTTCCGTCGCCCGAGGACGAGAAAGAGAAGACTCTCCTACTATTTCGATGCCGCCGCCGCCACCGAGTTCGTCGGACGGGCAGATGGATGTGATCTCCCAGCAGATGGCGTATAACCTGATGCTCAACATGATGGTGAATCCTTCTGCGTACGGGATGTTCATGGGCATGGGTATGAACCCATCCTTGATGACCCAGTGGATCGGAGGTGGTTCATCCAGTAGTGATACGCCGCAGCCTAGCATTGGAAACGGAAATATGGAAAGGTTCGCGTCTATTCCAGCCGATGTGGGGAGCTCGGACAGCGCCGCGAAGGAATCGGATCATTGAAAGGGACTCTTTCTTGAGAATCGTATGTACGTAGCTGTTGGGGTGATACATGCCTCGTTCTTGACTTTGTGTACCTTCTCGCCGTGCGTCGAAGCCGTTGTGCAGTAGATGATCATATGTATTCGTACATAGATTGTACTTATACAAACCCGTGTACAAACATGACAAGTCCGAGTTTACACCATAATACAAATCCAGAACCATACAGTATTCGAGAGAACCTGTCGAGGACTACGCCTCAAAGGTTGATGTTGACCGGAACACAGCCAATTGCGATGAGACCGTCTGTGGGGCGAAAGCATCAGTAAGAGCCACGGGACCCAAAATCTAAGTTTCTCACTGAAGGTGTTGTTCGAGCAGCATAGCGGAGTCGAGGAGCTATTGGGATGTTAGCCTAACCCCGTTCTGTAGCGTCATGCTAGTATCACCTACCAAGTAACGCCTCCTGCACCGCCGACCGTGACCGGTGTACAGGTAAGCCCAACTTGAACGTTGAGGTCCTGGAGCACTACACCGAGGAGGCCCAGAATTGCTGTGACGGGGTCGCTGCCGGCGTCTAGCAAGCTGTTGCAGCACTGTTATAGCAAAAGCTGATTAGCGACTCTGCTGGGTAGTCAACGCCCAACGCTTTACCTGAATGGGGCCAGTGTTGCACTGCGAAGCTGGGACAGCCGGAGATGTTGGCAGAGGAAGATCAGGAAGAGTGAGAGTGGGCAGAGCGATAGGAGGGAGACCAGGAAGGCTCAAGGTAGGAAGGTTAATGATGCCTGCGGTGGCGAGAGTGGCAAAAGCAGAGAGAGTAGCGAGTTTGAGCTGCATGTTTAAGAACGCACAGTAGACGGCTACTGAAGATCTGTTTGGTGAAGAGTAGCGTAGAGGTGCAGAGTCTTATATACCTCGAAATTGTGCATGGTTCCGCGGTGAAGTTGCACAAAACGCCGAGCTGTCCTTCTATGTTTTTCTCTGGGTGCCTGAAGCATCGGCGAGTGTATGCCACTGAAAAGTGATTTCGAATGATAATCAGAAGAACAAGAATACGGCTTGACATACTAAGGCTTCAGTATTCCAGGTTCAAAGTTAATCCATTGGGAATGACGCACTCGACCACGTTCAGAACGGAGAGCTTGGTGGCAAGTGTACAACAAAGGGAAGGAACATACCTGATTGCAGTGAAGACATATGTTTCTGGACGTCCGGCACACTGTCATGATGTCAGAAACAAATTTAAGTGGGGCAGGTCGAGGAGAACTACATACCTTGGCTCTGTGGTCCAGACTTGCTCAAGATCACTTCTCGTTACATTCATCAGAAAGAAACCTCGGAGGTTGATTGATTTATTAAGATTCGCGTAAAGCACATATGCTTTCAGACCACAAACAGAAGGATTTAGGTCACTGTGTACCTGTCAATAGTCCGAGAGTTTGACCGTGACCGAGGGTGGTTGTTGACCATATGAACGATTTCGGTTATATTGGCACTCTGAGTTATTCTTGTAGATCGGCAATAGCACAAAGCATCCTGAGAGACAGAGGAATAGCAGTTCGATGGCCTGCATGAAGATGTATGGAGATTTTGAGAAGAGAACTTGGAAACGATGGTGAGCCAAACCTGGGGCGTCAATTCGGCAAGCGCATCATTGTTGTCATGTGTACTTTGACGCCCACGCTTTTCCAGCGCTCCTCCAGGTTCGCCAGTCTGTGTCCTCCATCTGTTCATTTGGACTGTTAAGGCACAGAGAAAAACTGTGCGCAAAACTCCATCGCTGACGTATCTAACAAGAAGAACCTCTGAAGTTGGGAAATCTTCGGCATATCGCTAGAGACAGGACCCGTACGTCAAGCCATCAGACTCAGGAATTTTACGCCGCATTGATTAAAAACTTACGAGTCCGCCGCCAGGTATAAACCCAGGATTACTTCCTATGTCGACTCCCTCCAAGGTGTTTGAGTTTCTGGGGGAGACCATAGACTCCGGGAAGGCTCGGCTTGACTCAAAGTTCAGCCTTTGGCAACCTGCAATGGGGCGCCAACAGGTTAGATGCCAAGGTATGGACTCCAATGATGAGCTACTGTAGCGGGAAATCGACGGCACAATGAACGCATACCCATTACACCGGCATTATTGCTCCTTCCGCAGAAGGATTCGCCGTGAGCTGAACAGATTTTGAGCGCGCAGAGCGACACTGTTGCCCATTTAGCCGTCCATATCCCTGATCGGAGGACTCTCCAAGATGCGAAACCAAAGGACTATTCATCATCGCTTATCTCCCGTCCCGTGGATGGCATCTTGTCCCCACACTAACTTGGTACATGTCCAAGCTGTAATTCGCTAGATAGCAACTAGAGAGCACTCACTTCTAGACCATCCAATCAACGAATACGCCTTGTACAACGTGGAAGCACAGGAAGCGCACATGTAAGACATGCCGCATAGCCAGGCCAACGCTGCGAAACACGCGGTCATTCTCTGCACTGGTAGGCCATTCTGAGTCAGGGCGTGAGATGCACGTACCTGCGAAACTAGCGGTATTACTCAACGTATGCGAGAACGTCGCTCATTCTCTAGCTGGAGCGGGTCGCCAGTCTAGACTGTGGTCTTCCCGTCTTCATTGCAGTCCTTGCTTGGCCCGGACTTGCGCTCGCACTTTGCTTGAGTCACGTAGGATGATCCACATCGCGCCGAGGTAAACGTACCGACTTGAGGTTTCTGTTCAAGTTGAGTTGTAGTATTCCATTCAGATTGATAATGCTTGAATAAGGGCAATCTACCATGGATTTCAGCCCATCCCGACGAGGAGTAGAACCCTGATTCAGGTACTATACCAAAGTGATAGCTGGAGTGCACAGCCTTGACTATCAGCCCATCTTCTTGCGAAACCAGCGGACATTCTTGAGCGAGTGAATTTGTGGCATCCAGGCTGCTGTGAGCTTACATAGGGTACATTGGACACGATGGTAAGAAAGAGAGCCTAGACCAACAGAAAATGCCGGCGGAACTAGGCCATTAATTGCCGCCTGCCTGCCGTCATAGGCCGACACACCTTCTCATTGAACCATCACGTCCTGAGTTGAACTCGTTCGAAGGGATGGGTAGCGCTGGTTACAGGTGCGCCGTTGAATCAAAATTCTGAGGATGTAATTTTCAGTAAAAATTTTCAGGGCTACAGGGCGCAATGTCTCACCCGGTTAAATCGGACCTAGATCCAGGATCGAAGACAATGCACAGGCCAAGCGTTCGGGTATAAAATGTGAGGCTTTCAAAGCCACAAAATCCCCAGAACTGCTCTGAACTACATCGAACAGCACCCACAAAACACTTTACCATGTCTTCGAAACTCCCTCTCGAAATCACTGAACAAATTCTCAGCACGCTCTGGTTATCACCTCTCTCCCCCTCTGAACGTGCGACATTCATCAAGTCATCCCATCTCGTCTCCAAAACCTGGAGCGCAATTTTCGCCAGAGTTGCTGCTCGAGATGTTCACATTCTCAGCGCCTCTCATGGTTTGAAGTTCATGGACGCTCTTGCAGGTCATAGTTGCCTTAACTACCCCCTTGATCACCTCTGCCGCTCTATCACATTCGAACACGAGCACAAATTCCTTCTTCCCGGTCCTGCAAAGGACGAACAACTCCTTGGAAGGGTCATCCATGAAATCCTTCGAGCTCTATTCACTTCACCATTCCGCCTTCCACACTTACGTCGCGTCGCCGTTATGGTGAAAAACTTCCTCACGGAAACCCTATTCGAGCACCATCCTTTCATACATATGCCGTATCAAGTTCGGGAGCTTGATGTCCTCTTCTCATACGGCGAAGAGACATACCCACTGGATGTGCAGGCCATTAAATCAAAACGTTTCGACAAGTTTGATATGCGACGCGGGTCTTTACCATTCCTCAGGAGGCTGAGGGTCAAAGGCACGTCAATTGGTGTTGCGAAAGAGTTATTGGAGGCTTGTGGTGGCAGGGAACGACTATTGGTGTTCGAGCAGGATGCCTGGAAGGAAGAGCAGCCCAAACAACCGGTTGTACTCCCGTCTGTGTATAAAGACGAGGACTTTGGTGATGACGACGAGTCTGACGAGGAAGATGGCGATGAGGAGTTTTATGATTGCGAGGAAGAGCGTCGCGTCGAAAAGAGCATAGAGGATAGTTGGTCGGACTCGGAATATGAGGAGGCGCTGATAGATAATTTCTCCAAAGACCAGCTCATCAGGATACTTTCAGCGTTTCAAAGACATCTCTTAACTACTGCCTAGATGAATTTACGTGCTTGCGTTGTACACTCTGTTATGATACCTTCCAATGGAAGAGATTCTGAATCTATCTATCTATCTGGCCTGCACATGAAGTCACTCTGCCGGCGGCAGCCATATCAACTCTTTTCACAACCACCACCTTCCACTAGATACACACTTCCCCTCGGGCTTTTCGCTCTCGACATTGAATCGGATCCACTGGCTAAATTACAAACCAGAATTACCACACTCCCTGTCAAAGAACAGTACTTGACGCTACTTCTATGACGAGCACGGACGCTATCCGAAGGACGAGATGACGCGTATCCTAGGGGCATATATGTATGACCTTCTCTCAAAATAGCTGGATACTGGCTGACTTGTTGATTGTCTAGTCATTGAGAGAAGATTTATAACAAGGGAGATCGCCGAAATGTACTATAAAAACCTTGTATTCAAGCTGCAAGTGGATTGCAAGAACGAACAAGATGAGTCTCTGCAAAGATTGTGTTAAAGGTGCGCATCCCATCTCTACTCGTCTAGCTCAGTCAGTCAGACTCCGCAACACAGGTGTCATTCACGAAGGTACAGCTAAAGGCAAATGGGAGAAAATCGGCGGCGTGGACTGTTATGTCGCTACACCTTCCAACGCCGACTATCCCAAAGATAAAGTCCTGCTGTATCTTGCAGATGCATTTGGACCTCGGTTGATCAACTCTGAGGTATGTATACGGTTTCTCTTTTTGTGGAATCGTGCTTACTCCATGTTCACGATAGCTACTCGTAGATTCTTTCGCTGAGAACGGATTCAAGACGATTGCCCCAGACTACTTCGACGGTGACCCAGTTCCTGAAGAAGTGTTGACCGGCTATGTACGTTCTTCGTTCCTTTTTCGTTCCCTTCCACTGAGCTAGAAGTGGGAAAAAAGGAAACAACCGGAACATTCAACTTTGATGTTGTCGCATGGTTCTCTAAACACACTCAAGAAACGACACGTCCTATACTTGACAAAGTTATCAACTCACTCAAGGAACAGGGTGTGAAGGAGTTTGGTGCCACTGGGTATTGTTTTGGTGGTACGTACCTCCTCACTTTACGCTCTCCATTTCGCTCACAGTGAGTTTGGTTATAGGGAGATACGTATTTGACCTAGCACTCGACAATGTTATCAAAGCAGGCGCTACTTCACACCCATCTCTCATTCAAATCCCAGCTGATTTGGAGAAATACGTGAAGACCTCCCGAACCCCACTGCTAATCAACTCTTGCGAAGTTGATGATCAGTTCCCCCTTGAAGCGCAAACGGCCGCGGATAAGGTTTTCAAGGACTTTGCGCCGGGGTATAAGAGGTACGTTTTCACTATGATGTCAAGGGTCAGTGGCTGACCGAGGCGCATGCTTTGATAGGGTTCATTTCGACGGATGTGTTCATGGATTCGCCGTACGTGGAGATCTGAGCAAGCCAAAGGTTAAAGAAGGAAAGGAAGGGGCGTTCAAGAGTACGGTTGAGTGGATGAACAAGTATTTGTAATTTGGAAGTAGAAAGAAATGTCGAATTGGACGTGGGTGTATCTATGGTGTGCAATGGTCCATGCTATAACTGTGGTTGTTCATGATCAGAAGTTCACGCGTTCATGCGCGGGTACTCCACCATCTTCTCACGAACCCTGCACATAACGAGGTGAATACCTGTCATAAAGGAATGTTTCAAGACTACCTTGCACGCCATCTCATCCTCAAAGGCCCTTCAGTTTTCTGACGTTTCATCCTACCACGAGAAAGCAAATCTCGCACTCGCAAGGACCAGTCGCATGTATCCAGAAACCGAAATTTGGATGGATTCGGTTGGGCAAAAGGCACCGGTAGAGAACAGAGCTTCGAGGCCCAACCCTTGTCATGGCCCGAGATCGGTTTTCACATTGGAAATCGATGGAGAGGAAGTGAAGGCTTTGCGAGTTCCGAATCGTACTGGTGCGACGAGCAAAACTCGGTACTCATCTTCATACCCTCGACTGGCTTAATGCGTTAGTGTTTCTTCGCCAACGCTACAGTCCAACACAGTTGTCGAATCCAATACCACTGGCCCCAGCGTCACTACTGGCAGCAACCGGCACAACGCCTCTTGAGGTGTCCACTAGCACTGGACCCACCCAATGTCGTCTTAGTGATGTTCACGTTGATGATGGTGCCAGTATGTGCGACTCTGGGGTCAGTAGAAGACGCAAAGAGATCGGTTTTTACAGCTCTCAATCAACATCTCAAATGTTTTTCTTTTCACGATTAGATTTGTCAGCCATGTCAAAGACTGCAGGCTGAGGCCCCTTTTTCCTTCAGTTCCACTTCAGTTAGCGTTCCACCGTCATGAAGACCCATGTCCATTGGTCGCCTAGAGTCCCAATCTGGTGAGCCTTTACTTTATCACTCATCCAATCTCCACTCAACCAATCCCCAAGATGAATGCATACTTGAACAAGCCCGCCGACAACTCCAATCCGAATGGCGAAAGATGCTATACGCAGTTTATTTCTTCTTATACATCGATGTCATCCTTCAATACAACGTCGTTCACTCCCCGGATCATCCTCTCAACTATCCCCTCACATGGTTCAACCTAGCTTGCATTACCCTCGGATGTTATACCCAAGTCTGCATTTTTGGGTTCATGATTTTGTATCTTGCAAGTCACCGATTTTCACGGGCTGCCATGGTTGATGCAGATGGGAATGTACACTTGGCGTTGTGTATCGATCATAGGGTACCTAGGATCATGGTGATATGTGCCGGAGGAATGAGCGTTATTGGTTGGGGGAGCTTCATCGTTTATTCCTGAATTGTGAAACCTACATACGCATGTTGTACCATCACCTCCGATAGCTTCAGCAATTTAGTGCATGTCCATTGTCAGAAGCGTCGCATTGAACAAGTCCCACGATAGACCGCAGAATCCGAACTTCGAAGGCCCTTCGGCGCTTGCTCCGCAACCACCATCTTGCTTAACCTGCCGATATCCTTATTCTACCAGCCCTTCTGACTATCAACGTCGAATCTCGGCCAGTTGAGTTTGGTTGTGCTCCAGCGTATCAACCTCATATCACTTCTGATTCCCAGTCGACGCTCTCCAGGTTTTCCTCGCTGCTCTACAAGTTGAAACAGTGCACACCTTTCGTGCGCGGTGCGTTGCTGCAAAGTCATTGATACTCAAGATGATGGCTATTGGGAAGAGGCCAATAACGGTGGTGATGACTGGCTCTCAAGGAGAGCAGGCAAGATTTTTCATCTTTAAGATGCACCCAGGGCGAACTCGACTTTGGACTCGGATGGATTCGACTGGGTAAAAGACATGTTGGAGAGAAGAGAGACCGAAGAAAGGTTTATTAGATATGCAATTATACACATGGAAGGTAAGCCAACTTTGATTTCATCTCGAGACGACATGGCCGACCTACTTATCGCCCTAGGACCCGAACATTGCTCTAATACCCACTACCCTGTCGCAATTTTCCGTCCTTTGCCTCTGGGTGTAACTAGAGGAGTTCAGCACCACGTCAAGTAAACGAATTGGATAATATCCTGCAGCTGGATCAGTCGTCAGCTGGGCTAGCGTCAAAGGACGTGACTACCGGTCCTCACCTCAACCTCTTACCCCAAACTGCCAGCGAACTCATCCGCTGTGTTCCCAGCACGCGACATACAAAGTAGGGAGAGGAATGGGCACGATTGAATTCATTCTTGACGCTGCTTTTATGACAAGCGCGGACGCTATATACCCGAAGATGACGCGTGTTCTGGCAACAATTGTATGTCTTTCTCCCAAATTGAATGGATAATGACTGACTAGCTGATTGACTAGTTGTTGCGAGAAGATTTGTAATGGAGATCGCCGAAAGACCTATAAAACCTCGTATCCAAACTGGTAGCAGACTTCAAGACCAAGAAGATGAGTCTCTGTAAAGATTGCGTTAAGGGTGCGCCTCCCATCTCTATGTGTTTCGCTCGCTTTCTAACCCTGCGCATGATGCAGGCGTCATTCATGAAGGTACAGCTAAAGGCAAATGGGAGAAAATTGGCGGTGTCGACTGCTATGTCGCTACACCTTCCAATGCCGACTATCCAAAAGACAAGGTTTTACTCTACCTTGCGGATGCATTTGGACCTCAATTCATTAACGCCAAGGCATTTAAGCGAGTTCTCTTTGCGAATTCATGCTTACCATCGTACATGCGACAGCTACTCGTAGACTCTTTCGCCGAGAACGGGTTCAAGACAATAGCTCCTGACTACTTCGACGGCGATGCAGTTCCTGAGGGATTGTTGATCAAACATGTGCGTCCATTGTTCCTTGTCGTTCCACCTTGCACTAAGCTTGCAGAAAAAAGGGAGCGAACGAACCCTTGAACCCCGATATCGTTTTGTGGCTCTCTAGACACACTCAAGAGCAAACACGTCCTATACTTGATAAGGTGATCAACGCGCTCAAGGAGCAGGGCACAAAGGAGTTTGGTGCGACTGGTTACTGTTTTGGTGGTATGCAGTATCTCATCAGTTTTCACTCCGCTATTCACTGATGAGGTACAGGGAGATACGTATTCGACTTAGCAATCGACAATGTCATCAAAGCAGGAGCTGCTTCGCATCCATCTCTCCTCCAAATCCCAGCTGACTTGGAGAAATATGTGAAGACCTCTCAGACGCCGCTGTTGATCAACTCTTGCGAGGTCGATGATCAGTTCCCCCTTGAAGCTCAGACGGCCGCGGATAAGGTTTTCAAGGACTTTGCGCCGGGGTATAAGAGGTATGTTTGCACTGTATGTCAAGGGGTCATAACTGACTGGGACATTTGCTTTGATAGAGTACATTTTGACGGATGTGTTCACGGGTTTGCGGTTCGTGGAGATCTAAATAACCCCAAGGTGAAAGAAGGAAAGGAAGGGGCGTTTAAGAATACGATCGAGTGGATGGTTAAGCATTTGTAACTTGGAGGCAAGGAAATTGTTTTTTGTAAAGTAGAAGGAAATGGTGGCTCGGATATTGGTGTATCTATCAGGGGTACCCGCAGCAATGGTCGGGTTACAGCCCTCTTTCAGAAGATAGATATACAGGATCGTATTCGCACCGGGTCTCGCCAGGACAGATGTTATTGCGAGGATCCAAACTGATGATACAAAGTACCTGACTAAGGCAAGCGGTGTGGTAGTATGTATCAAGACAGAGATGCAGCTCAAGAATAAGGAATAAGTAGTACTTAGCGGCGCTCGGGTTTCCTCGGAGTCTGATCGGAGTCACACCGGAGTTACACCGTTTCGAAGCCATTGCGCTCTTTTCAACTTTCCATTCTACTATGAACCCGAGTTACACTCGTCCTTCAGATCTTCAGAGGCAGCAACGCTCGTGCAGGAGGAACTCTTTCGGAAATGTGGGGAGTTACAAGACATACGGGACGGGGAGAATCCTCGAATAAGGACACGTTAGAGATAAATGCAAATATGGATATGGAAGGTAAGTTCATCTTCCTCGATTTATCTACAAGATGACACGACCGATGGCTCTAGGGTCACCAGTGTACCATGTTGCGAGTTCTAATCCTCTGTCTCTGGGCGGAATATGAACCACCGAGTTCACGTCAAGCAGACTAATAGTGAACCGGACTCATGGGTATTCGCCTAACGCACCCTCGCGCTATCTCTCAAAAATCAAAAGACGGGAGCTGCAGCAGGCTTAAATAAGGCAGTCGTGTATGGGCTTCATGATGCATTGGGTGAGGATTGATTATCTATCATGTCGTACAGATTAACCTAACATCTCTGTGGGTCTATTCCAGTTAGCTGTACAGCCCCTTGACTTTCAAATTTTGGTTGGCTTGGTTTCGTTGGGCCTTTAAAGGCATTAGTAACCCACCTGCGCCATCCCTCGCAATTTTCAGTCATACCTCCCTCGTTAGATCTACTTGCAAAGTTACATTTCCACCCACCTTTGCCATCGCTCGAGCTCAAATCGAGTTGATCTTTTCATCGGTGTTGGATCTCTAACCTTCCCGATCAAATCTCATGTGCCATGCTGCTCGACGTTCCGAGCCCTGTCCTCACCGTCGCCTCCGATGCTCTCAGGCATCTAGACGGTGACCATGCCCTCGAATCTTTGTGGTATCGTGAGTAATTACTTTTTTTTTTTTGGTTATCTTCGAGCTCACCAATATCTTTCTAGTCTCCACAAAGTGCAAGGGTTCTCTCCATGACGGGCCACGACTTGAGAATATCAGCTGGCGGCTGTGGTATCGGAAATTGGCAACGACAAACTCTTATCGACCACTGATTCCAAATGCTCCACTGTCCGAAGTAACCGATGAGCCCTATGTTTTGTCTCAAAGTGCGTACTTTTGTCCTATAGTCTCTCTTGAGTTTTTCCTAAATTTTCTGGATTTCTCAGGTGCTCAGATTGTTTTGAGGCAACCGACTGGTCAGATCATCTATGAGATGTTGCCCAGATCGTCGCCAAACACCCTCAACTCAGAGCTTCGGATTCTTGTCGAGAAGGAGGTCATGAATAATGTCCCGTCCGTCACTGTGCTTCCCACCTCTGCTGCTGAACTTCTCTCGATACCAATAACCCCACACGATGCCTATTCATCGCAGGGTGTACCGTACATAAACTCTATCCAGTCTGACAACCGTATAAATTCTCGCGGCGACTTATTGACATCATTCTTCCCGCGCGTAGTCGTCGTCAACCCAACGCCGAAACCAACACCTCCCACGCCGCCCACTACTCCCGTACCCATATCGGTCTTACATGGTCCAGCCACTGTCTTGGTTGCGGCGACGGACTCTACATCCTTATTGTCGAGTCAGAATGTCACTGGCAAATTGGGGTTACCCCCAATGCAAGTGCTGCAGCCTACGTCAACCCCAAACTCAAATATGGCGAATGATAAAACTACCTCCAATCCACACTCGCAGACAGACGCCTGCAAGTTAGCTTTGTCTCCAGAAGCATCGTCAGCATCAGAGGATAAAAAATCCGTCTCGCATCCTCAACAAAATCCAGATACAGGATTGTTCTCGGCCTCTCACTCTGTGGCAATAAGTCGCATTGTGGGATTGGCAAAGTCGAGGACATCAACCTCTCGACTTTGGGCTATGGAGCCAATGAATACTCCAGAGTCACTTCTCCCACTTCCTGATCCGGTCCCTTCCTCGAATTTCGTAGCATCGTTACATCATCGGTCGATAAATACCAACTCGACAGACCAAACCTCGAATCGCGCGCATACCGTGGAGACTATATCGTCAACTACTGTACTTTCCAGTGGTGACAACGGGGCTAGTATCGAGGGAAACACTAGTGGATTTGCCAGAGGATTGCCTACATCTTCTGACAAGTCCTCTACATGTCCAGGCCGTGATGCATCCGCATCTTCGCTTGCGCCGAAATACTACCTCAGCTCAGCCAACGCTTCTCCTAGTCTGGGCAGTGAAGATCAATCACAGTCATCATTTAAGTTTTATTTGGTTGACCAAGATCAAAACCAAAACCAGTCCAATGCCGGGCCAATAACCCAGACTCATCAGCCGAGTCAGGGCGCTCAACAGCAAGCGAAGCGGTTGTTCCGTGTTGGTAATGGCGACGACGATGACGAGGGTTGGGAGGACGATGACGATTCGTCTTCATTGTCACGGTCTTTGTCACAATCTCAGTCCAGGTCGAGGTCAAGATCGTCGAGGTCGAGAAGGATGTCAAGTCATTCACCCCCTGTGCTGACCTCACCGAATGGGGCACAACAAGGTCGTGGTGATGCGATACAGCACGTGCAAAGCGAAGCATCAACAAATGGTGTTTCTAATCAACAGCTACAAGTACAGCAGCCTGTTTCGCGGATTCTCGATGACAAGACTCAGCTCACGGCTTCGCCGTCATCCCAAGGACAGACAGAGACGCAGCTGGAGCCTCGACAAACGTCCGCTGCTACAATATCCCCGAATGCTACTGTGTCACCTGGTACTCAGCACTTGACCAAAGCAGCACCAACAGACCAAATAGCCAGACAGCAGAGCACGAAAAAGGAGGGTGTATTGGGAGCGATCGTGGGTCCGAATGGCAGGAAGATCGTCGTAATAGCTACGGATGAAGATGATGACGACTCTGATGAAGACGATGATGATTGGGAAGAGACCGAAGAGGATGACGAAGATGTTGACAAGAAGCCGAACAACGAGGTCCCAGATACGTCTAGGAAATCGTCGGCTCGTACCGAGACAATTACCGCAGCACCGAAAGTCACAGAAGCTCCTCGTAAAGGGTCAGATGCTGCACCTGCTGACAGTGAACCGACGGAGGATGACGCGGGCTGGACTTCTGCTTCTTCAGCTGATGACGAGCCTTCTAAAGACCCTGAGGTAAGTTACGTCTTTGAAGCTAAAGCTCATTGCTCAATTATGTGCAGGCTGGAAGTACGTTCCAAGCCACCGTCACCATTGTTCAGGGTACCTTGACGCGTGGAATTGGTACGAAGAGGCTTTCGAATGGGACTGTCACAGGTAACCGACATACCAACGAGAGCTTGTATAGTGACAAGAGTAAACAGAAAGCTCAGGTATGTACAAAGCCACATGTGGAAGCATAAGCTGATTCAAACTGCGTTTGGTTCCAGCAGCCGTCCCCTAAAGGTCCTCGATATTGTCCCGATCCACCTGCGCCCCAGGTGCTCCAGCGAGCTCATTCTTCGAAATTTGTTGGACCAGCTGGGCTTGGCTTCACTCAGCAGCACCAACCGAACCAACCTTCCCGGAATCCTGCAAATCGCACAAAGGAGCACACACAACAACCTCAGCAACATCCGAATCCTAATCCCAATCCTGGTCATGGACGTGCGCCATCGGCCCGCCAATCTCGTCGTTCTGTTGATATGTCGGAGGCTGCACTGGAAGCTCAACGGCAATTGGACTTGTTTGCGAAGAAACCCAAGCGTGCATGGTCGGGATCGATGCGATCTGGGTCTGGCTTCTTAAGTCAACTGATGAACCCAGACCCTGAGATATTCCCCGCCAACCATCCATATCGGAGGGGCTATTTGAGTGGAGATGCGGCTATGCCGAAAGGAGGCGCAACAAGGCTGGGTATCGCACGTCTGACGCCTGTAGGAGGCGAAGATGGACACCATCAATTACCAGGGCCTATTGAGGTCAAAAAAGGTAGCGTCTCCGCTGCAGCACCTGAACGTAACGCCGTCGCCCCGCCTCGTAAAGGTGATCCTCGTATCGGAACTATGCGATCGCAAGCCCCTGGATTCAAACCTAGCAAGAGTGCTATTGCATTACCTGTACTTGACTGCGTGACGGTTGCAAGTGTCAAGGATAATGGTCTAGTCGAGGATCGAATACGAAATGGACGGAACAGAGCGGGAAGCGGCGGATATCGACCCAAAGCTCGGTCTCACGACCAAGAGATGGAGGATACCGACACCAAAGAAGAAAATCGAATGGACATGTCCAAGAGCGCTGCACAAGGAAAACCTGAGGCAATCCTAAAACAAAGAAAGGCCGCCAAGCAGAACCAGCAGCGAGCTCAACCGTTTCGTCAGCAACCGGACTCGGGAAGACCATCATCCCGTCCTGATATGTCTAGTCGTGCCTCAATGGATATACTCCCTACAGCTTTGAGTTTGTCACCTCCGCTGCAGATGCGACGATTGCGTTCCCAAGACGTTCCTGGAGCCACAGCGATACCTACGGCACTCATGCCTCTTGGGTATCCTTGCAACGCACCTCCGGCAGCGCCTCCTTCTTCGCCTAGGACAAAGAGGCAGCTGATGTTAAGGAAAGAGATGTCGCAGAGTCTGAGAGCCAACTTGTTGTGGGCACGACAGCTCACCCGAGCAAAGGCAATAGGTCCCCGACGACGGAGCTCCGCCAATGTCAGTGGTCAATGGGATAACCCTAATGGAAATGGAAACGGTCTGCATTACCTTCCTATCGTGGAACCTGTGGGTGGAAATGGCGCAGCACCTTTCACTGTGAGTCGGTTCCCGACTCTAGTGCAGCTGAACCCGAAGAAACAGCCAGGACCCGGACAAATGGTCGATGCTGTCGGCGTTGGTTGGCCAAGTATACAAGATGCCGAGTGGGTCCCCAAGAGAAAGAGTTCAGCTGCTGTAGCAGGTGTTAGTCGTAGTGATCCAGGGGATGGGGAAAGTATTCACTGTGGGCAACGGGTCACCGACTACGGACGCAACGATAAACAAGGGACATATCCACACGCTCTGGACCCAAACAGGCGTGTCATAGCGCTTGCAAACGTCGGTATTTTACCAGGTGTGGTGCAGTTGAATGCGAAGAAACAGGGAGATGATACTGGGGTTGACGTTACGGGAGTTCGTGCGTACTGCGAAGGATGTTCTAGGATCCTTGCAGGAGAAGGCCCATCCCAAGATCTGAGCGACACTTACTCTTCATCTGCCATCGGTTTTGGAGATTGTTATCCATATGGCGTCGAACGCACATTTGCAGGCATGTCCTTCTGTTTCGATTGTAACCGCAATTTGCGACCGGTTCCTGCCAAATCGACCCGGTTGACCACAAGTAGCATAGGCGAAGTTTCTGGTTCTCCCGTGCATTCAGGTGTCAGCTCATTTACAACTGCTGACGACATCATGAAGGATGACATTGAAGTAGCTGACATCAGTTTCCACAAAGCCGACGCTCGGGACAAAAGCCATGACCACAAACCAACCTCAACTATCATGGGACACGAAGGCTCGACCAAATGCCAGTCATCGGTTGATACGGCGGGGTGCCGTGGCTTTAGCAACATATATGTTCGAGAAAGCAATGCAGTAGAACGTGTACATAAAGTCCCGATCGTGGCCTCCATTCTCCCGCAATTCCTTTCACCTAGCAATCAAATCCTGCGCCATGAACGTCGTTCAAACTCGTGCCTCTGTGGTGTTTTTGCCTCAATGGCTCGTCTTCGTGAAGGCGGGATTGGACGGACTTTTACTTCCTCTGCTGCAGTTGCTCACATGGAGCAAGATCCACCCACGCCATATCCTCCGTTCACACGTGAACTTCCATGTGCAAAATACAATCGCAGATCGTATGCAGATTCTAATAATCTAGGGGATCCATGCCTCCAGGAAGCTAGCCACTATACGTTTACCTGTAGGAGATGGATCTATCTCGAACGGCGACAAATTCTCATTGGCCCTAAGGCAGTCATACGGTGCGCGTGGCTTCAGTTCATTATCAATTCCAACTGGATTCAGGGTGAGAATGGCACTATTTATACTACATCGAATGGTGGTGATCACACTCAAACAAATAATGGATCTACTATCCATGGTACGTGGACATAGAAATTGTTTTGTTCAAGTCGTATTAACACATGTTATCCACTTAAATAATAATGGTGTCCCGTTAGGAAATGATCCTATAATGCAGCAGCAGGAGTATTTCACCTCGGAGTCTTCGCAGCAGGAACCCTCTAATTCGGGATCTGCAGTGCAGATTTCTCCGGTACATTATCGCGCAGACTCGGCACCACTACCTCTAGAAACCATCAAAGGCCAATCGCCGCCTCCTCCAGAACCAATGATTGCATTGCCGCAAGGGCCGCCGGCTCACTCAGCAACTGCCTCTCACGAACGGGTATCTCACCATTGGTCGGCGTCCTGGAGAGACTGTCTAATCCTTGTGCTTCTCGTTGTTACATTGTTTCAAGCAAATTCATCTCGACACTCATACGAAGGTGCATGTAGCTGTAATTGTCACTGTCACTGTCCCTCTGTGTCTACGTCTCTTGTATGATGTTTCGCCAGTTTTGTTTATTATTCCCGCATGACTCATATGTCTACACCTAAATAGCTGTGTAGCAATTGAAAGGTGTTCTGTGTTGCAGGCAACTCCTCGTCCGCAAGATATTTTAATTCGAACACGTACCACAGTTAACCTTATGCCCTCCCCTACAACCTTCGGGCTAGGATCTTCGCATCTCTCCTAGGTTTCGATATCATAGGGTTCCCTGTAAATGGGTCGTTCCTGCGATTTTGCGCCAGGTGAGTTGAATGAGGTAGACGCGTCGTGGAGATCGATACGTGTGATAAGTTAGTGATAAGTACTGGCAATCAGAACCATCGGCATGCATAATGAATGGGCTACTCACGAGGTCATGATGGTCAAGAAGGCAAGAGGTAGTGGAGACTTGGAATAGTGGAGGACAGGATACGATGATGCCAATGGGGTAAGAAGGCAAGAAGCAAAGATACCTGCGATGTCCATGTCAGCACGGTGTCGACAAGTTCCCAGGCCTAAGGATCCCAAAAATCGACAAGTTGGTTTCCAGGATTTCAGAAATTAAAACTTGGATTTCATTTCTTGGCTATCTAGTAGTACCCAGCACAATCGAGTGGACTGAAGACGCTACCGCCAAGTTTTAGTCGCATCCGAGTCATATCCTCGTGCTCTTAGCCTTGCTAAAATACATATGCTAAAATACAGTGCCATTAATCCGTCAATGTAGGTTTTCAAACATTGCCTCCTGGTGCCTCCGCTGAATAATTTCGTAATCTTCTGCCCCCGCCAAATTGCGAATCGCACTGGAGAGGTGAAAAGGGTACCTAACACGTGTACTTATCATCTTCTCCTTCATCAAGGCATGCCCAGTCAAAATCAATGAAGCGCAAACGCTTCACCACAGGTACGTCCTCGTCGGCATCTGCAAGCATGATATTTGGTGTTCTGAGGTCGCCAAAGACAAAGTTGTTTTCTGCAAGCTTGTCGAGACCAGTGCGAACAGCGTCCCGAACCTCTTGAGATAACCCTGTCGAATGGAAGCGTTTGTGAAGTGTAGACCCCCTGACGTGCTCCATAACCACCAGCGCAAGGCCACGATATCTTGTCTCCAGAGGACCGTGGTATATGAGCTCTGGAGCAAACCCATGGCTTGCCATCCATCTGTGAGCCTCGACGCCGTATTCGCGGACAAACTTGACGACAACATGTTGCCCTTCAAGATCACCATTCAGTATTTCGGCCAGAAAAGTGACACAGGTGTGTTCTCGTTCCAGAGGCTTAACATAACGGAAGTTGATCGTTGCGTTCGAAGAGTCGACGTAGGAGGTTATGGAGGGACAAAATCGTGGTGCAATGTAGTTGCCACGGGTCTGTTTGGGTTTTTCGGGTTTCTTGAGCTTGCTATAGTACTCTTTGAGCTCAGAATCCTCGCGAGATTGATGACTTGCTCGTTGTCAAGTATGCGGCTACATGCAAACCACTGATATCCACACAGTCGTTGTACAACCGTCCGAGATGTCATGACGGCACCCGACACGCTAATCCATGGACCTGCTAAAGCCACCATAAACACTGGGCAGCAGCAAATGTCACGAATAGCAGCGAGCTGGACAGAATATCAACGACTACACGGATACAGAGAGATAAATCATGTACTTTTGGCTGACAATAATACCTTGCATACGAAAAGGATGCCTGGATTGATGGGTCGGAGCCGCTTGTGCCTATCTCGGTTTCTATCTTCCCGAGATGAGGGGCGGCGCTGGCACCCAAGGGAGTGGAGTGCAGTGACACGAAATCGGAAGACGCCTTATCCGGGTTGACGATAGTATCGATTGGTGTACCGAGGATATCGGCTAGAAGCGTCCGATAAGTGTCGTCTCGTTTGGCCTCAGAGCCCACGATGAGAGACAGATGTCGCATCAGTTCGGCAGTTTTGCGTAGAACGTCTACGGGGATCTTCACGTTACAATCAGTGGCATGGAAAAGAAAGGTGGCAAAGGCTGGATGGTAGAGCTCAACAGGTAATGCAGTAGTCATGTCACCGCTTTCCGTGAACCGTCCGTCGAGCAGAATGGTTGTGGAGGAGTTCTGGTTCTTCTGATAATTGGCTGACTTGGCAGCAACGGACGGCGTCTGGCCTTTGGCGACGGCAGTGATATACTTTAAAAACTCTGGCCGCAGACACAATGAGCATCATGAAGAAAAGAAAAGGTAGCAAAATATACGTTTTTCCAATTCCCTAATAATATCATCCTCCTCGTTCGTGTTTTCACTTGGGAGATGTACTACCTCCGCCCAGACCCCGTGGAAGCAGACCAGGAGTGTCCTACGTGATAATGGTTCATCCACCTGGACTTCGAATGCTTCATGAATGAAATCACGAGGAGACAGCTCCTGAATAGCCTGAGCTAGATCCTGCCGCTCGAGCATTCGACGGATATTGTATTCGTTCGGCTTTGACTGAGGCTAGAATGACCTTTAGTGCATTGCCATGTTTGTAGAGAAATTCTGAGGTACCTCGAAGAAACGTGCTTGAGAAAAGTGTAAAGTGGGGTGCTGTTCAAGTATTCTTCCCGTCAGTGTGGACAGCTCCTCGTTTGGCATCACCGAAATCGTTCCCGAGACTATTTGAATGGTGTGAATGTTTTCTTGGGTAGGAAAGCCAGCGAAAGCGAGATAGTGGAGGGTGCGTCCGCTGAAGCAAACGATAAGAGGTGCCTGAGGTAAGGATGCGTCACCAAACACCGTGTAAACGCTATCCTCAGCCGAAAATTCTTCTGCAACTTTCTCCAAAGCCTGTAAGTACTTTGAGGATTTGACGCGCATTTTCATCGTCTACTTTCACGTCCCTTGACTACAAGGTTCATGTTAGAGACATGAGATATTTTGTATCGAGCGGGTACTAACCTTATAGAAGCTGGCGATAGGATGATCGACGAGCGATTGGTGCCGTTGGGTTATCGCTTTCACCAAGGTTGAAAGCTGATCGTTTGTGTGGATTCACGGAACAATGCCACTGAACATTTCAATGGTATCTACGTTTTGCGATGTTGGTATCCCAGCGAAAGCGAGGTAACGGAGTTCGTGGAAAGTTCTCCTGAAGCACAGAATGAGAGGTGCATCGGGTGATTCATCGTCGCCGAACACGTCACGGATTTCATTTTTAGCGCCAAACTCGTACGCCAATTCATCCAGGGTCTTCCGTTGGAGGGCTTGACAGAAGTTCGAGGGGTTCAGTGCTGCATCTCGGGGCTATTGATTAATGTCAGTCAGCTTGTTTGGTTTTCAAAAGCCCATCATCACGCACCTTCAAGTACTAAGCGATGGCGTGGTACGGTTCAGCAAGTGATTGAAACCGTTCAACTATCTTGTTTGAAATAGTGGAAATCTGATTTCGCGGGTTCTCTCGCAAAAGGTGGCCTTGGATGACCTTGAGATTATCGATGTTTTCAGAACTGGGGATATCAACGACGGCAATGTAGAGGAGCTTCATTTGGCGGCACTTATGCAATTTCCGGTCTTGTGTCAGCCTTTCTGGTCTTTTTATCTTTGTTCGTTCCCACGCTCGGTTAACCGCGAAAACCCTTGTCCTCTGAATACAGCAGCGTGTGCAGGAATCGATGTGCTTGGAATCCTCCCTCGGAAATTTTTTTCCTTAGATGACAAGGCCGACCGACAGTCTCAGAACTACCCACCCCAGCATAATATATAACCCTTTCTCTCTGGCAGTGGATGGAATACGCACAACCGGCTCCACATGATGAACCAAATTCCACAGCTGGACTAGCGCTTCAGAGGTCCTCGCAATCGTGAGTTTTCATCATTTATCAAGGTGATGGCCCTCATACGTTGTCAGGCGGTCTATCCTACAACTGATTGTACAGCCCTCTCTATCACAACCACCAAATTTAGCCAGCTGGGTTTAGTCGCTCAAGCTTATTGATCTCACCCATGCCCAATCCGCCAGGAAAGCTGAACCCCACACGCAAGCATACTCCAGAGTATGCGATGCGAGATCGGGACACGAGAGAGACTGCTTCTTTGTCTTCCATCTGGTCACGGTGTAGGAATGGCGATCTCGATGAAGAAGAGTCAAAGGGAAGGGGAGAATTACCTGTCAGCATGACAGAAAACCTGAACTCATGTCTTGCGCTAGTACGTGATAGTTCTTCGCCGATGATCTGGATACAAGATTAACGCGGATTTAGAACCCAAGCGAGCCAGCCTCTGGACAGGATTTTATGGAGGTCTACGTTAATCCTCAAGTACCTGATGTTCATTCCAATGACTCCGAGAGCTTTGCCGATTACATACGCCGAACGGACGAAGATTTTTATACGACATTTCCTAGTGCACGACCACGACCGCCCGAATGTCAGTGGTTCTTTCCCCCTGCCATTCCCCAGAGATTCCTGCATGTAAAGGCCAGCCCGTCGATAACATCATCATGGTGCCCGCCCTCAGATATCCCAAAAGCTAGCGCAGAGATTTTCACAGACTTCGGCGACCGCCGGAACTTGAACAGTGCTGATACCGGTATACATCGTGCGTGGCTCCAGTCCAATATTAATCTCAGCTGGATTCACGGTGGGAATGGTACCATTTACACCACCTCGAATGGCGGCGATCACCTTCAGACAAATAATGGATCCACTATCCACGGTACGAAAATATAGAAATTGTTTTGTTCAAATCGTATTAACGCATGTTGTCCACTTAGATAATAATGGCATTTCTGTAGGAAATGATCTTGTAGCACAGCAACAGCGACATTTCACCTTGGAGTCTGCGCAGCAGGGATCCTCTAGTATTTCAGGGTCTCCAGCACAGATTTCTCCAGCACGTTATCGCGCACACTCGGTGGTACCTGCGGAAACTATCAAAGGTCAATCGCCACCTCCAGAGCCACCTCCAGAACCAATAATCGCATTGTCTCCAGGGCCATTGGCTCACACAACAACTACTATCTGTCACGAGCGGCTATCTTACTATTGGTCGCTGTCCTGGAAAGATTGTCTGATCTTTGTGCTTCTTACTGTATTATCTATTCTCGTTGCTATATTATTCCAAGCAAATTTACCTCGACCCTCATACGAAGGCACATGTAGCTGTAATTGTCACTATCACTGTCCCTCCGCGTCTACGTCTCTTGTATGATGTTTCACCAGTTTTGTTTGTTCAGTGTTTCCGATTTATCCCCCATGATCCGTATGTAGTTTTCTATGCCCAAATAGCTGTGTGGAGTAGCAATCTAGTAGCAATCAAATCGTGTATCATGTACAGTAAACTCATTCTGTATTGCAGGCAACTCTTCGTCCGCAAAATACTCTGACTCAGGTATAGAGTCGTAGCGCTGCCACGTGCACGAACCCTCAGCGGCCTGCGACGAGCTCCGATAAGGAGAATCCTCTGGAAACTAATGCCTCCACTCTGCAATACTCACTAGTCTATTTCTCTCTCTCACTAGTGTCCTGAAATGGCTTCAAGTTCCACAATATTCTCCCCCACCTCCAGCAGCTTCAAGCGAAACCCCCAGCCATCGAGCAAACAATTCAACGTGCGTGCATGTCAATTCCCTCTCTTTTTGAAGCTTCGGGAATTCATTTTCTTCGCAGCTTACAGTCGAATCCGTTGTCACAAAGCTGCTGGTTTCTGTAAAGCAACTTCTGGAGGCATTGACAGATTGGAGTAATCTTAAGGTGCGTTTTGGTCTTTGACATCCCTCGGATAGCTTATCGACCACATTCTATGGTTTTGGCACACAGGTAGACGAGAACTATGTCAGCGATGTCTATGTACGGCTAGGGAGCAACCTCAATGCTGCAGTGGTTGCGTTTGGGGCGTTTGATATCGATATTAGGTACATTTGTCCCATCTTTTTATTAGTCTTTCTTGACACCTCAATCTCAATTCTATTCCATCTTGCAGTGAACTCTTATCAGTTCCAGATGACTTGCGGAACGTTCTCGAACAATGCTTATCCCAAGACGCCAACGCAGAAAACCTCGAACTATACCTACCTGCCATTCGTGGAATCATCACCAACCTTTTACAAGACCTTCGTAGACAGCAGGCTATCTATCGGCGGATTGCGTCCGACCACCGATACCGTTCATCAGGCCAAGCTACGCAACAGATAATGGAAAGCAGGGAAGATTCGCCCAGCTCACGTCGAAGGGATGGAGCATCGGTTGGCGATGCAGAGGAAACCTTGGTTAGCTTCAAGGAGACGGATTGGCGGATGAAAACTGGCAGCGGGAACAATCCTCGGATCGAATACGAAAATCGGCAGGTGGAAGATGTCGATGCTAAACAGGACATGGTAGACATCGCGAAGGAAATACTCGCCTCTCTCAGGCAAATCTCTTGCGATACCCAGCAGCCATCCCCGCAGGATGATCTCCGAGCCACAGAGACTACCACAACGTCCATACCCCTTGGTTATCCATACAACTTACCTCCGGTTCCGCCTCCTTCATCACCTAGGACAACGAGACGGTTGATACTGAGGAAAGAGTTACCGGAGAGTCTAAGAAGCAATCTGTTATGGTCACGCCAGCTCAGTCAAGCAGAGATGAAGAGTCACCAACGGCGATCCCTCGAAAAAGAGGGGATATATCTACACCCACTAGAACCCAGCACGCATGTGGTAGCGCTTGCCAGTGTCCGTCATTTACCGGACGTGGTACAGCTGAACGCGAAGAAGCAAAGTCATGACGGTGTAGCTGGCATTGCGGCTGCTCCTGCATACTGCGATGCATGTTCTCCGGTTCTTGTAGACAAAGGTCTACCTGGAGAACACACTCGCCGGTCATCTTCCACTGAGTTTGGAGATGCTCATCTGCACGACATTGGTGGTACCTTAGGAGACATGTACGACTTTTGTCTCAACTGTAGCCGCGATCTGCGATCAGTCTCGACCAAATCTCTACACTCGACCAATTCAGGTGACACGTCCGGTATTCTTCTAACACTATCAAGACTAAACACATTCACAGGTAGCGATACCGCGAGGGGCAGCATTAATGCCGAGGTCAGTCTTGCCGAAGACGCTTGGAACAAGAGCCTCCCCAAAGCTCATCATCACGAGCACAAACCAACCTGCATGGGAGATGAAGACACGGGGACACTATATGGCCTTTCTTCCAAACACCACAATCATAGGACAGCATGCCATGGCCTCGGTAATTTGAACATTCATGATACTTCATCTGGCGTTAGGGTAGAGCAGGAATATAAACAGAAAGCCCCAGCGGATTATGTCCTCCCACAATACTTGTCGCCTAATCACCGATTCCTGCGCCATGAACGCCGTCCCGCTGGCTCATATTTCTGCGGCACTGTGACTTCAACGGCACGTCTTCGCAAAGAGAATCATACTTCGACCTGCTTCGCTGGAGTTGGTCGCATGGAAGAAGACCCACATATACGATATCCTTCACTCATTCATGAGGTAGCGCACCCACAATACAATCGCAGGTCGTCTGCAAGTTCTGACCGCTTCGGGGACCCACGCTTCCAGGAAGCCAGCTGTCGTCCGTTTAACTTCAGCGCACGGGTCTATATTGAATGGCAAAGAGATCCCATTGACCCTAGGGCCGGTATCCAGTGTGCGTGGCTCCAGTTCATCGTCAATCTTAGCTGGATTCGTGGCGGAAACGGCACCATTTACACCACTTCCAACGGCGGAAACAATCCTCAGACTAACAATGGGTCCATTATCCATGGTACGTGTGGATTGAGATCGATTCGCTCAAACTGGGTTAACGCATGTCATCCCCTCAGATAATAGTGGTATCCCTGCAGGAAATGATCTTGTCATCCAGCAACAGGAACATTATACCTCGGAGTCTTCAGAACAGGTGCCCTCTACTTCAAGACCTGCAGCGCAAATCTATTCGGTACATTATGGTGCAGATTCGGCGGTACCTCCTGAAACCGCCAAGGGCCAATCGCCGCCTCCAGAACCACCTCCAGAATCGATGACCGCATCTCAGGTGCCTTTCGCAACAACCAACTCAGCAAAGTTGTTGGCTCACTCAACAACTGCCTCTCACGAACGGGTATCTCACCATTGGTCGGCGTCCTGGAAAGACTGTCTTATTCTTGTGCTTCTCGTCGTTATAGTGTTTCAAGCAAGTTTATCTCGCAGCTCATACGAAGTCACATGTAGCTGTAACTAGCTTGGTGTGGGTCGGCGTAAGCCGCCGACATGTTCGAGTTCGAATCAACAGGATAGTATGCAGAGCTGATAAGAACAAAGAAATCACTCTGCAGATGAAGTATATGAAAGAGGACAATCGTTGGAACCTTGAACTCAGCGGTCGGGCACGTTAGACATGCTTCGAACTGACACTGAAAATGTATCGGTGCTAGCTGAATTAAAGTCTTCAGTCAGTGGCAATGAAAAAGGTGGTTGACAAGTTCACGAACCATCAGAAGGTGGACTGAGCTTGCTGTAAGGCGATACCATTGCGTATGGTGACAGTGGGCTGGGATGTGTCAAATATACTTAATCCTTTAATGGCGGTGACGGTGACATGCTTAAACAGAGAGCAGATATTTTGGTAGATTGAACAGAAATTGTAGCTTCATGTGATTTTCAGGCTAGCAAGCTGCCGGTGTAGGTGACTGTTAAATGTTGCAGATCGGACAGGCGTCGTACTATTCGGCTCGACTTTGGGATGGCAGTAGAAGTCTAGATAGACGTGAGTTCTATCCAAATTACGACGACCGACCATGAACGTACCAGTAACCTGATGCAAACGCGTCTTCGAGGCAGCCAACGCGAGCCGGTACCAGTGTGATGATGGTGGTCGTGGTGAAAAGAGTTGCGACTTTGGTTGACCCACAACTGCCATTAAGACCTCTTCCCAAAATACCAATACCTCGATATCAACTATCTCGCTATGCCTCTCAAGACAGCCAAAAAGCCTAGGCCCGCCCTCGACCTTCTATCCCTGCACTCGCATGAACCTCGAAGACCGCAATGCTTTCGAGTCCATCACTACCTTTCGAAATCCTCGAAAGGATCGACCAAAATGTTGCCTTGGAACCACATTCATATCGTCAAGGGACAATCAACCCTTGCACACTTGTATCGCGCTCCTGGCTTCCCGCTGCAAGAAATGATCTTTTTCTTCTTTCTCATTCACCTTCGTCATTCCCTCGACAGAATGGCGCTTCAATGACCTCAAAACGCCATGTCTTTCTCTTCAAAGTACAATCCATATGGCCAGGATAGATTCATGGGTCACAGAATCTACCAACGTCCTCATCGGGCCTTTCTTGGAGTGGTTCAAATCCACACTCGCTTCCGACAGAATCACATCTATCGCTTTCAAACCGCTAAATCTCCTGTTCGTCCCACCAGACCTCGAGAAGACGCTTTATCAGCCCTTCAGACCTATACGTTCATCATAACTCTATCCCTTTCCTATCTCTAGTCTCTTTCCCCAGCTAGATTACCGACATACTCCCTTGCTTGCCTAGACTCGAGTTTTCGACGGGCAGGAAGGTTTCCGTGCGTAAAAATCACTCAAAGTTCGAGTCCGTTTCATGCCGTGGATTTGGAGATACTCGACACGGATTACGAGTTCTCTACGTTACATCCCCACATCACCTTTCCCAATCTACGCAAGCTGGACTACATCGACATGGGGTCGTATTGCACTAGCGCGAGCGACAAGCTAGATCAATTGACAAATATCGGACGGGACTGGATAACAGCTGGAGATTTTAGAGTTAGATTGTCGTGGAAGGAATAAGAGGTAGAACGAAGCAGTGAGTCGTCTAGCTATCTGACATCCTTTTTCTTTCGTCTAATACGGATGCCAGCATCCACAATCTCCGCAACATTCGACCTCTCAACCAAAACCCCGAGCCTCAAAGCCCTCGTCCTATCAACGCAAATCCAACTCTACCTCCCAGCTCTCAACTTCGAGATCCGGCACTCGTCACTCTGCACACGCAGAACGATGTCTTCGATTCGGTTGAAACTAATAGGCTACTCCGTCGTGGAAGAGGTTAATGTTCCCACTGGGAGTTCCTATGAATCTCGAGATGTTGGGAGACAGCCAGAGATCTAGGTATCTTCGACCGGAGCGTCAGGAGGAAGAGTTAGAGACGGTGCAGGTGGAGATGTGTTGGTGTGCGGAGGTAGGCTGTTTGAGGCCATACTTTTGCTATGTATCGTAGCTGGCGACACTTTGAAGAATACACTCGACTGTAAACGTCATATGAAAGAGCTCATCGATCTATTCTTCGTATCTTGAAATACATGAGGTACATCTCAACCATCACTCGAGCTAGCGTTAATGGGTATCAATCTCCCATATCCATACCAACCCTTGTCCGCCTGGTGCCGACATAGAACCAGGTTGATGGCTTCGACTGCCTTTTGAAGGATTTGAGGAATAGCGAGAGGTAGGCATATCCCTGGAGGCGAGCATGGTAGAAACCGAGAAAATGACGATCCACAGTACTTGACGGTACAACTAGAGATAGCCGTCAGTCAGAGCAACAATGAATGAACCGGGAGACACATACCCTGCAGATGCCCAGCAGGATGAGATTCGGTTTGGTTGTCTCCTTTGAGGTCTACTGACACTTCGGCTGCCGTGGAGGTTTTGGGTCAGAAGACCAAGAGTAATGGTGATGCTTATACTGACCTTTGGTGAACCAACGACCCCAAAGATTCAGTGGTTTGAGATAGTCGAGTAATGAAACAAAGCCCAGCGAGGCCAAAGTGAACGGTGACAGTCATGATTCCGTTAGCGAGTGCCATCCATCTGCGAGAACGTGAGCGAAAGATTCAGAGCTATAGGATGGGCGTTACGAACCGCCAGCTTTCAATCCCAGCCATCGCAGTCTGCAGCGCGTTCGTTATCATACACCTGATAGCCTAGCAAGGCTGATTGTGCGCTTGGCTAGTAATAGTACTGTTGGCAGTGACCTGCGCATAAGCAGTGTCTAGAGGTCATGCACGTCAGATGAAGGGAATAGGATAACGAAAAGGACACGTACCATCGTCCCTGGCCAAGCATTACTCTCAAATGAATTGGTGGATATGAGGAAGCGTGGATTTGGGAATCCTTGATGAACAAAGCTGAGGCCGGTTATGTACCGGGAAGTCACCAGGAGTGGTTTGTAATTTGGGATGGGCATGATGGATACTGTGTAGAGCAAAGTCTTCATGTTTTGGAATCGGCCAGAGTACGGAGTCTCTAGATGTACGACATGCGTAGCTTCATCTCGAGATATACTAGGCGTTTGCTGAAGCTTTCATGAGAACAGGAGAGGCTCAATGGCATGAAGAGACGCACCTGGTCGAGGTTGATGATCAGTGAGATACACCAAAGAGTCCGGCACGGTTCAACCGATACAATATTACAAACTCGTAGATTGGATTTGGTGTGAGATCCAGCGAACACACGATGTGTACAAAGTCCGAAAACTTGGAGTGCAAACCTTGAGGTAGTGGTCGAAGGAAAAGGCCTGTCGATACCCCATGAACAACTCGTAACTGGGTCGAAGGTGCAGATACATCGATCAGGCACACTGCAGAGTTTCTTGATGCCTTTTCAAACATAACATCCTCAATCAGCATGGGAAGATTACCGAGCGCAAGACCACACGCACCTTGTTGTTGAACCTGAGCCACGGAAACCGTTCGCTCGTTCATGATGCCCAACGACAAAGACTCATGGCGACGAGAGACCGAAGGAAATAAGAGGACAGCGCGATGATTCCGCGTTCGATGATCTACTGGCGTCCAGGAAGCGATGGGTGCTCTAGACTCGATGGTTAGACTATGTCTGAGTGGAAGACTGGAAGGGCCTACGGAGGCGATGGAATGGCTAGGATGTTTGGGGCATCCTGCTCGAATTTAGCAGGCTTTGGGTGTTGGAAGTAATAGCGGTGAACCATGAACATAATTCCGATGGTGGTCCAAGAGTAAGAGCCTAGCAAGCCATTCTAGTTAGAGCGTGATAGGTGTTTCTTGATTCTTGTCTTTCCAGTTGGACTTGACCCGACTTTGGCAGGTAAAACTTTTATAGTTGAGCGTGAGTTCGATCCAAATCGCAACAACTAATCAAGAACACACCGATACCCAAGCCCAAATGAGTCCCGCGCTTTAAGGCTGCCATTCTGTTGAACGTCGTGGTAATGATGGTAGTGGTCAAAGAGAGGTCGCGACCGTTCAACTCACGACTACCAAACTTCACGGCCTCTTTCCAGAACACCCGTCCCTCAGCCACTCTCGATACCCATAGTCTCACTCGGGACGCAAATACTGGATAGATATCGATGTTGGAATAAACACCCGGATGCTCCATCTCTTCGTACAGTAAAATGCGGCGCTCGATAGAGCTGCATAATGAGTGGCTCGGGCCTTCTGTCGCGCTCTCTCCCGCTAAGTATCAAAAATGGTGTTGGGCGTGGTAGGGCGTGGTCGGGGCGTGGTCAGGGCGTGGTATGAGAATGCAGCTTTGAATTCTCAGTGGTGTTTTCTGATAGCCTTGTTCTTCCTTGCGACCATCCAACTAACACGGTACCATTGCGTGGACGAAGATAAGGAGGAGCAGAGATTGGTGAATAGAAGTGATGCCTAGGGCCGTGCGGGGAAGCGAAAGGGCTGTGCTTTTTTCGTGGGAATTTTTCCGCGATAGAAGGCTTCACTCGCGGCCGGGATAAAGAACGAGTCTCATTTCATTCGAACTCGTAATTGTCACTGTCCCTCCGCGTCTAAAGCTCTTGTATAATGTTTTGTTACTTCTTCAATCTTTGCAGTATCTCTAGCTCTTGTCATATAAAGTAGTCTCGTTACATTGAAAATCGCCTTTGTTTTTTTGTTTTTGCCTTTGATATTTGGTATTTGGGATTCTTCAAGTATCGAAGTTGCGAAGAGCAGAAACTGCGGCGTATTCCCGCCGTTGAGATAGTGACAAGTGGACATTCGCGAAGTTGAAAAAGTGATTCATTGATTCTCCATTCGGAAATTTCTCTTGACCACAACCATTGTTCTCCTCTTCTGTCCACACTCTGTTGCACGTTTCTGTGGCCTTTGGGGTATAAATATAATGGTAAGTTCTTCACTAGAAACAATCTATATCCCAAACTTTACAACCTTTAACGCGTCATGTCTAGCTCAGAAGCACAAGGAGCTAAATATCAGGATCCTTCGACTCCACCTCCTCACCAGACGACTCACAACACCGGACCACCCGAAGAAAGCCCTCGGGTGAACTCTTTGAGTCATCAAGGGTTCACCAACGCCACGAAGATGGATGTCGTTCGAGAGGAAGTCGTGTACGACCTTGGCCCCAGCATTCCAGAAATCCCATTCGAATGGTTCAAGGGCGCTCTATTGCATCGAGTCGAAGAGGATCTTGTCTCAGAAGTATGTCAGAAGCTGAAGGAAGAGAATCGTTTGTCGGACGAAGGATGGACGGCAATGCAGTTTGAGAAGCTGAACTTGAAGAAGGGGAAGACGAAGCTAGCCACGCAGGACGATGGCCAGGCAAATGAGCAGCAACACCAATCAGTTGAGACTACGACGACCTGACTCACGCCCAGCCGACGACACCGTAGCGACGGGTACACAAACTGTGCAGCACCAGGATCGTCTGACGGCCAGCCGAAGGATACCACGGATTCAAACGCGAAGATCAACGAGATTACCCTTTTCAAACCCCTACCCGGCATTCTCAACCGCGTCCTTGACATTCTCCACGAGAAAAAAGGCGGACACAAGCGAGTGAGGTTCTTCAGCGCTCCGAACCAAACGCTCAGGTCGGAAGGTAGTCATGGCCAGTATAAATCCGATATGGTAACGTTGGTTGAGGAGACCAGATCTGTTAGGACCCGCACTGACACGGAGAAGGAGGAGAAAAACAAGAACAAGAAGAAGGAGCAGGGAAAAGAGAAGGAGCATGAGTGCGATGTTGTGTTAGCCGCCGAATTCAAGACCAAGGTCGATGATGAACAAATCGACGACGTGAGTCTCTCTCCTTGCCTAATAGCGCTCTCGATACTGATACTTTTCTCCCAGAATGTCTCAAAGGTTCTTGGAAACATCAACCACATCATGGGTGCTGACCCAACTCGGAGATTCGTCTATGGCATGACTATAGAACACACGAATGTCCGCTTGTGGTTCTGCTCGCGCTCCCATATCTTTGTCACTCAAATATTGGATCTTCAAAAGGCGAGTAATTTTTCCTGGTATA
Source organism: Paramarasmius palmivorus (assembly GCA_037176845.1). Taxonomy (NCBI): domain Eukaryota; kingdom Fungi; phylum Basidiomycota; class Agaricomycetes; order Agaricales; family Marasmiaceae; genus Paramarasmius; species Paramarasmius palmivorus. The sequence goes on from JAYKXP010000098.1 coordinate 134,749, forward strand.
GCCTTACTTGTGCTGATCCATCGCCACAGAACGCCAGGGACATTGTTTATATTTGCTAGCTCTTGGGACGGCGAATAATGAAGCCCTTGGCTTTGATCCCACTGCCGAACGGGTCGTCAGCGCTATAACGGGCGATGTCGGATACCGTTTCGTTGTGGATGGCGAAGAGTATGAGGTTGTCGAGGTCATCAGCATTTACAAGGCCAAGTTCCTTCTTGGACGCGCCAACCGCATCTTCAGGGTCAAACGTGTGCTCCCGTCTGGTGAACTCGACAGCGAAGACCAAGGTCATGAAGATGTTTGGATTCCACAGGATGCGAAGACCGAGCTCGAGATGCGTGACCATATCAAGGCGAACATTAATAGGAACTCCGTCGTCGAAGGTCTCGACCCATCTGCATTCGACAAGCATTTCGTCGTCATCGAGAAGTGCGAATATGTGAAGGTGCCTTCGATGAAGGATCCGAGTACACTTGTCAACGACGATTCCGACAATTTCCTCCGGGGGCACGACATGCCTGAGCATTCGAGGTTCGTTCTCAAACGGACCACAAACGAGTACAAGAAACCGTTCAATACGCCTGCCACAGGCACATTCATGAGTGCAACGGGGGGTACCCCAGGCTCGTCCTACGCACACCGCGCTGGTACGTTGGAGTTGAAAAAGATGGCCAGGGAGCATTACGGGAACAAGGTTCACTGTCGTATTGTGATGGAGGATGCTGGGAAGCCATTGTTGGCGGTTCGCAACTTGCGCACAGTCATTGTCTGCATCATTCAAGTCATTACTGGTGAGTTCTTAGTCAAGTGTAATCGGAAGTTTGCTGAGCCTACGGCTTGCAGGTCTCATGTTCATGTACTCGGCCGGTGTTGTGCATAGGGATATCAGCCCTGGCAATATCCTTGTCACTGAAAACGATGGGAAGATCACCGCCAAACTCAGTGATCTAGAATACGCAAAGGACTTGTCGGATCATAGCTCAAGCCAACCTCGAGATATCAAGACGGTGAGTTTGATCATGAATTTGTAGACGCCTCGGGTACTTAAATGTCTTACAGGGCACGCCATTTTTCATGGCGTTAGAAGTTGAGGCAGGCAAGCATATGTTCGGTCCTGAACGGAACATCAGCACCGCAAGTCGCCTTCGGATACAAAAAGCTAGAGGTGGCAAGATAGCTGGTCCATCCCTGTCGGTTAAATCCCCAGCCTTTCGCTACAAGTTTCTGTACGATCTCGGAATCCCTGTTCTGGATCCTTGTCTACTTCCACTTCGCCATGCATCCCGTGGAGGACGAGCTCAACGATGAAATTTCCGACACACGTCTCCGCAAGTTCAATACCCTATTTCCCTATCCCGGTATCCCAGCCGACCGCGACCCACGAATCGCCTTCTTCAAAGGAATTGATCCAACTCTAGAGGAGTTCATTGCCTCCGTTCCTGCACGACTCAGCACGTCATTGGAGCACATCGTTGGCATCGCAGGAGATCTTAAGCATGAATATCGGAGAATACAGGAAAACCTGAATCGACACGCTGTCGAACAACCGGTCGACCTGTACCTCGGTGCGAAGGCATGTTTGGAAGATCTGCTCGACGAAGATTGGGGTGTGTGGCTCGGTGAGCTTGTTAGCCTTTTTGATAAGGCGTCCACTGGTCAGAAACGAAAGGGTGGTACTATTACTGGCGGTGCCTCTGCAAAGAAGGTCAGACGCTGAGGTCTGCTGGAGGTGTAAGGAACGGTTTTCGGATGGATTCCTCTTTAAAATTGACGCCTTACTTAGGTGTACTTTGAAGTCGAATGTAATATAGCCTACATCGATGTATATACTGTATCACAACTTATTGTTATGGCCCTGGGCCTGTTGGTCCAACTCACGGTGGAATTGGCAACTCGGAGTGGGATGCGAACCGCATCTTTCCTTAGACTATGGCCCAAAATGTCTAGGATTCTGGAAGACCTCATCAAATAGTCGAAAAAACGTCCTGTTGAGTATATTAACTGATAAGCGGCGGCACTCACATTTAAGGAAATTTAAGGATGACGGTAAATTTTCCTGAATATCGTAACATATGCGCGTAATCGTTAACGGCACTTTTCTGAAACCACTTTCTTCCACTTTCCACTCAACACTTTACCCACACCCAGCTTTTCATCTCTGCCGTTGGTCGACTAGGGAGCCTCAAAAATCGCACTCGTCTCATTTTTAGCGACCTTTCAGGCTTATGATGGTTCTGGCTGCTGGCAGCTAATTACACCGTTTCTTGGAGTTGGAAGGTATAGGGAGGTGAGTTATATATAAGTACGTTTATCGGTTCCTTTTCGCACCCCATAGACTGACTCAGAAATCTGTCGCCTCCTCTTGCGATTCTCGTTTCCTTCCAGCTACTTCCGGAATCGCGCCAATAAATTGGCAGTCTAGGATCTGCGAACAATGACTGGAATACGCTCCGACATTCATTCCAAATTCAGAAAGCGTGCGACCTGCGGACTAAGACGTCCAGGATTATACAGATTCCCGGCGGAACATTCATTCAATGTCCAGGATTACAATCCAATGTTAGGAAGGACCAACGTTGAGATTTCGATGGCTTTGCAGCTGAGACGGTGAAAGAGATTAGGTGTTATGGAGACAAGCTGCACTAGGTTACCCGGTAAGTAGCAGTGGTCATCCCTGTCAAGCTGTCCTGATCACTCACACCAGGTAGTCTATCGGTCTATGCAGCTGATTGGATAGCACTCTTCTTTTTGGCATCTACCGCTCTTGAAATTCCGACATCCCAAATACACCACGACTATTCTCACATGGGAGACGCTCCTCGGTCCATTACACTCAGATTCACTCAACTGATTGTTGCTGACAAGGAAGCATGGCGAATTGCCGACGAACTGCTGTGTCTGAACCGCGATGAGCGCGTGTCAGACGTAACTCGACGTTACGTGTGACACTGAAGGGTTAACCAAAACCAAGTACTGCGAGCAACAAAAGGAAGGAACAGAGGGGCATGGCTGGTCCTGACCTCGACGAGAAGCCCGTCTTCTACTCGGATGTCAAATCTCACCTTCAAACTCTTCTCGATGTAAAAGAGAAACAGCTTCAACAAGCCGGCACCTTTGGACAGCGGGTCCTTGCTCAACAGATGGAGTTGGAGGAACGGATCCGTCACCTACAGGAAGATCTCGGGGACGAATCTGGAGATTCAAGTCGTTAGCAGAGATGCAATGGAAAGGTTAAGAGACTTGGCCGATATGTTGGACCAGTGGGAGAGGGAGAATACTGGCCTTTCCAGCGATTTTAGAAAGGTCTGTCCTGCCCTCTCACAGTATGTCCCAATATCTCATCAATCTAATCGGTGGCAGGCGTCTTCACCCTTATTGGTAGAATCCACCGTAGGATCATCCAAGGCATCGGACAGACGTGCCAAGACAGCTCATGGGGCGGACAACACCGGTAAGGGACCAGAATATACATATAATCCCACACTTTACATCCTTCTCTAGAATTTGCTTTTGGAGTGAACAGTGGACTCCTCACGGAAGTGCGCCGGCTACAGTCCCTCCTTGGCGAACGGGATAAGATCATCCAAGACTTGACAAAAGAGAAGGGTGACCTTGAAGCTTCAGTGGAAGGCCTTCGTTCAAGTCTCAAGCAGCAAGAACAGAGCGCCGGTCAGTATATCGTAATATCCCGATTAATCAGATGCTCATTTCTCTATAGACAAGGCCAAAGAAGAGAACTGGAATCTCGAAATATCTTCTCAGGAACTTCGTACCGAGCTCTCTAATTCCCTCGCTCATTCCGCCAAACTCGAAGAAGACCTGAAGCGCCTCAGAAAGTGTCTCGCTATCACCTGTGATGCCCATGAAGCTGCACAATCCGAGTTGGCCAAAACGCAAACCTGTCTCGACGAATTGAGACAGAAACATGAAATTAATAACGCTCTTGCAAGGAAGCGTAAGTTCTCATGGCACCGCTTTGTTGGTTGTTCTCGACGTTTCTCTTAGAGCTCCTTGTGACAAGTGAAGGCGAGCTTTCTGAGGAAGTCAACCATTGCAGTCTCTTGGTGAACAGGATGATGTCGTCCAGGACACGGAAGAAGAAAGAGTTGGTTTAGCACACACTACTCTCAAACAAATGCAAGAACAAAGCGCAGGTCAGTGTAACGTCTCATCTTGACTGATCGGTTGATTCACCAAGAATTCACCATATTCACGTTAGAATACACTGGAGCCTGGAAGAATCATCGCAACACAGCAGAAGCCGAACAATGTTTTCACGCGCCTCGGCCTTCACTCGTCTTGAAGAGATGTTCAATAACGTTGGCAGAGACCTGATCATTCAGTCAGTCGAGTACTGGACTGAAGGTTCTGGATCATGCGCGCTTCCCCCATCCATGCAGTTCCCCCAACCTGGTGAATTGATTGGCCATAGTATTTGCATTGAACCTGGTCAACCTGTTATCGGTAGACACAAGGGAGGCTTAAAGGGCGATGACGGCCCAACATTGGATCCCTCATTGGAGAACGCAGTAAAGGCACGCAAGCAAAGGCGACCTATCATCATCGCAGTAACGTTGTCCTCTTTCTTCAGCGTCCATCTTGGACAAGACCCATACACACCATATCCTCCGTTCACCCGCCAGCTTCCACCTGCAAAGTACAATCGCAGATCGTCCGCAGATTCTGGCAATTTCGGGGATCCACGCTTCCAGGAAGCCAGCTGTTATCCGTTTGGTTTCAGCGTATGGGTCTATATCGAATGGCAACGAGATCCCATTGTCCCTAGGGCTGGCATCCAATGTGCGTGGCTCCAGTTCATCGTCAATTTCAGCTGGATTCGGGGCGGAAACGGTACCATCTATACTACCTCTAACGGCGGAAGTAATCCTCAGACTAATAATGGGTCCATTATCCATGGTACGTGTGGATTGAGATCGATTCGCTCAAACTGGGTTAACGCATGTCATCTTCTCAGATAATAGTATCCCTGCAGGAAATGATCTTGTCATCGAGCAACGGGAACATTATACCTCGGGGGCTTCAGAGCAGGTGCCCTCTACTTCAAGACCTGCAGCGCAAATCCATTCGGTACATTATCGTGCAGATTCGGTGGTACCTCCTGAAACCGCTAAGGGCCAATCGCCGCCTCCAGAACCACCTCCAGAATCGATGACCGCATCTCAGGTGCCTTCCGCGTCAACTAACTGGGTAAAGTTGTCGCCAGGGCCGTTGGCTCACTCAACAACTGCCTCTCACGAACGGGTATCTCACCATTGGTCGGTATCCTGGAAAGACTGTCTCATTCTTGGGCTTCTCATTGTTGTATTGTTTCAAGCGAGTTCATCTCGACACTCATACGAAGGTACATGTAGCTGTAATTGTCATTGTCACTGTCCCTCCGCGTCTACGGCTCTTGTATGATACTTCTATCTAGCTCATTGTCATATATAGAGTGGCATCCTACTTTTTCTTATAGATTCTTTGACAATGTAAATTTGATCTAAACCGTAAAGAACAGGAACGCCTGTTGGTCTTTGGATGTTAAACTCACAGTGACTATTCGGAAGTGGGATGGAAATCGCTATCTTCCCTTAGACTTTGGCCCAAGATGTCTGAGGAGCGCAAAAAGTACATTCAGTGCGTTGTTTGTAGCAAAAAAAAGCCTTCGGAAAGCCGCTTTAGTGAACGGCACTTTTTCCTTACAATTCGACTCGATTCGACCACTATCTTCCACTTTCCACTCGACAACTCCGCTCATACTTGGCTTTTCATCTCCACTGTCGATCGAATATGCTTCCTCAAAGTAGTCCCCGCCCCATTCTTTGCGGTCTTTCAGCTATGACGATTCACTGGTCACCATGAACTCACTCCCGCCGCCTCCTCGCTTTTTCAAGCTACGATGATGGCTCGAATCCGCTTCCAAAACATGCAAGTAAATTGGTAGTCGAGGATCCACGATATTCGAACCTTGACTGGAACACTCTCCGACACATCGCCCACCCAGAAATCGACCAGCAGACGAGTAGTGTTGATGCAACACTTCACGGACGAAGACGAAGTTCAGGATTAGACAGATTCGCGGTGGTCCATTCCCTCCATAATAAGGTGGTGAAAGGTGGAATGATAGATAACTCGGTATGGGCATAGGTTGCGTTAGGTGAGTAGTAATCATCGTCCCTGTCAAACTGTCTATTCTATTGGGGTTGACTCTTGATTTTTCAGACATATTTACCAACCTTGAAGGACCGATTCCCGTTGCATTACTTACCCTAAACACCACGACTGTTCTGCGAGGGTGTCCCAACGTTCCTCGGAACCTAGAACCTGGATTCGCTCAGCAAAGACAAGCAGAAGCATGGCGAACTGCTGTATCTGCATCGTGATAGGCGCATGTCAGACGTAACTCGATGTTACGCGTGACACCCAAGGGTTAACCAAAACCAACTACGAAGACGAAGGGAAGGAATAGAGGGATATGGCCGGTGATGAGAAGTCTGCTGCTTACTCGGACGTCAAATCTCACCTACAAAATCTTCTCGATGCAAAGGAGAAGCAACTCCAACAAGCCGGCACCCTTGGACAACGTGTTCTTGCTCAGCAAATGGAGTTGGAGGAGCGGATTCGCCAGCTGCAGGAAGATATCGGGGATGAATCTGGAGGCGAATCAGGCGTTAGTAGCGATGCCATGGAAAAGTTGAAAGACTTGGCCGATACGTTGGATCAGTGGGAGAGGGAGAATACTGCTCTCTCGAGCGGATTTGGAAAGGTCGGTATTGTCCACGAACAGTGAATCCAGGAATATCTCATCATTCTGAATCTTGGTTAGTCGTCGGCGTCTTCACCCTCAACAGAAGAATCTACTGGAGAATCACCCAAGGCACCAGCACGCCCAGCAACAGCGAGCAGACGTGCCAAGAATGCAGCTCACCGCGCAGACGACGTCGGTGAGTTCAACTAGAACCAATCATCCACACATTCCGAGTCCCACGGTTTCCTCCAGAATTTGCTTTTGAAATTAGCACCACACTCCGCGACGAAATCCATCGGCTACAGTCTCTCCTCGGAGAACGGGATGAAGCCATCCAGGATTTGAAAGAAGAAAAGGAGGATTTAGAAACTTCAGTGGAAGGCCTCCGTTCAGCCCTCAAGCAACAGGAACAGAACGCCGGTCAGTCATCATACCATCTCAATCAATCAACTACTCATCTCGTTTACCTTCTCTAGACAAGTCCAAAGAAGACAACTGGAACCTTGAAGTTTCATCTCAGGAGCTTCGTACAGAGCTCGCCACATCCCTCGCTAATTCTGCCAAACTCGAAGGAGACGTGAAAAGACTCACAAAATCTCTCGCTACTACCCGCGATGCCCATGAAACTGCACAATCCGAGTTGGCCAAAACGCAAACCTCTCTCGACGAATTGAGACAGAAACATGAAACTGATATTACTCTTGCAAGAGAACGTAAGTACTCGTGGTTTTGGTTTGTTAATTATTCTCATTTGTTCTTAGAATTCGCTGCGGAAAGCGAAGGGGGGCTTTCTGAAGAAGTCAATCGGTTACAAACTCTCCTTGGCGAACGTGACAGTATCATCCAACAAATGCAAGAAGAACGATATGGTTTAGATGGCTCGGTGACGGCTCTTCGCACGGCTCTTCAGCAAATGCAAGAACGAAGTGAAGGTCAGTTTGACGTATGGTCCCACTCGAGTAATTCTCTCATCTCATTCACATTAGGTGATAACTGGAACCTGGAAGAATCATCGCAACACAGCAAAAGCCAGACTATGTTTTCGCGCTCTTCAGGTTTCACTATTCTAGACGGAATGTTCAATAATGTTGGCAGAGACCTGATTGTACGGTCGGTCGAGTACTGGACTGAAGGGTCTACATCATGTGTGCTTCCCCCATCCATGCAGCTCCCCCAACCTGGCGCCATTGAAGTAATAGGCTTTGATGCTGGTTATGGTATCAACGTTGAACCCGATCAACCTGTTATCGATGGGCACAAGGAAGCTTAAAGGGCGGTGATGGCCCAACGTTGGAAGAGAACGCCAAAAAGGCACACAAGGATAGGCGCCCCATCATTATAGCAATAGCGTTTTCCTTTCTCTTGGGCGTTTATCTTGGAAATACGACGCATCGCACTTGACACCTTTGTCAGGGATCCAAAGGTTCTTAGATTAACCAATGGGTGAGCATTAGTTCCGAATTTGAGCGCGAGCCATTTATCTCCAGGTGTAATTAGGTCACATCCACCAACTATTTCCCAAGAATTCGAGTTCTGCTGTAAAGTAGCTGCTCAGCGCAGTGTGGAATTGATGCGGAAGCAGTAGGGTCTTTCGAGTGGTATCACAGGGCGCTCTCTTCTGTTTTCGCGTCAATTTTACTCGCCATTTGTGTGCCCACTCTACAGCCTCAAATACTCTGACTGCTTCTGCTGTAAAATGGCTGCAACTGTGTGTGAAAGTGGCCGCTGGCATTACTGGGTGAGTATTGATCATCTGTCAAAGTATATACATAGTACCTAATCTGAACCATGCAGTCTACTCTTTCACAGCTGGTTGTACAGCCCCATCGACATGCGAGTTCCGGTTAACTTGGTTTGACTGGGCTCAAAAGCGCTGGCTTCGCCCTTTCCGGCCCCCAGTCAACACTCCCAGACTTCAGGGCCTGTCGTTACTCCGAGCGTTTGAAACCAGCGTACGACCTAACGACTATCCCTAGTTCAATCATTTCAGCATTCTTCGCTCTCCCATCTTTTCCGCTAGCGGGACGACCATTGTTCTTCCCCCGATACATGGATTCAGATTGCCCAACCTGTGTACAGCTACGTCTGGATGTGATAGATATTGATTCGGAATGGGGCAGAGAAAGTGACGCTGATTATGAAGAGTTGAAGCGAATGGAGGAGGAAGAAGAAGTCTCTGGTATCGCTCGCCTCGAGCCGTCACACAGACCCGAGCGAGAGGCGACGTTCTATCTATTGAAAACCTTACGAGTTGGTCGTCTTTGGTGGGTGGCTGTCATTTTGACGCCCTGAGCCTACAAAGCTAATGAGAATCCAGAACCCACATGTATCCATCGCACGAAAACAGCTTGTGGATTCATACGTCGTACTTCAAAGAAAATTGCGACAGGCTATGGAGGAATTGGAGGCCTTGCAAAGCCGCGGTAGCAGTCCGTCTCGTTCCAAACGACCAGTGATGTACCATGGCTGGGGTGCAACGATGTTTTCCAATACCTCGGATGTCATAGTCAGAGGGGGTGAATTCAACAACGTCTCGCGAGATCAATTTAACCTCGGTGCCTCCAATTTCTACTTGTTCGGTAGTATACCCCCATCTGCTCAAGTGATTCAGTTTCATCCCAGTAAGCACGGCGTATTTTGCGGTTGTCCTTTCCTAACAAGTGATCCTACAGATATCGACCAGGAAATTGCCTCTAAGCTGTTCGAGATCATTCCGAGAAGCATATCCAATCAGCTTCTGCAGTGGCCGCTTCTCTCCACTTGCATGCTGTGGAACTATTAATTCTAATGGCGCTGTATTCGTTTGAGCGTCGGATCACACAATTTATTGGTGATACTTTCCCGCAGTTTCTACTCCCCAATTAGATCTACGATTTCTGATTTGCTCGTGTCGTGTTCTGAGGCTTTAAACACAATATACCCAATGGACGACATGTATTTTGTTATATTTGGAACATCGTTTGTACATCTGACTTGACTTCTGTTTATTCTGCCATTTGTTGAACACGTATCCTTGAACTTGCCTACACTAGTCCAACCTCTTCACTGGACTCAGCTCGAACACCTCCCAGAACTCTCTCGCGTCTAGCGCTCTTCCCAGCTGTTCAGGTGACCTCGGAAGTGCACGCACGCCTTCTTCTCTCATCAGCTCTCTGACCCAACCTGGTTGAGGACCAGGATCCTCTTCGTTCCCAGGATTCGACCCCCAGCCCGAAGCTAGTTCCCACCAGTCATACACTCTCATATCCGTTAGCAACCATCTCTCGCCAGATGCCTTGTCCCAGGCACCATGAATGGCAAGGATAGCACGAGCGACGTCTTCCCCATGTATCATGTGTATACTCCCCTTGTTCTTCAATACCTCTTTGCTCGGTGCGACGCGTCCAACGTAGTTTCGTATTGATCTGGCTCCTCCCCAGAGGCCTGCGAGATCGAGAGCAGTAGTAGGTATCTTGGGAGAGAGTGCGAGGAGTTCGTCCTCGGCTTGTCCTCGCAGATCCTCCGGATTTATGGGACTGTGTCGATCGAACCATTGTACTTGAGATATCTTCGTGCCGCTATCTGATTCTTGAGATCGTACAGAAGGCTACAGGATTCCAAATGAGCTTCGTGGGGAGGTATCCAGGACGAATGAACTCACACTCCACAAAAAGGTCGCACCCAACTGAATGAACCCTGCGGTGACTTCTTTATTCCTTCTCGTCTTGTTATATAGCTTTACCAGCCTCTCAGATGCCCCTTTCGCGGTGATTGGGAACGTGATCAAGACGGTCTTTGCGTCAGGCAGAGCTTCGCATGGTCCTGTATCGTCGGAATCGGGATCAAAGGTGAAAGGGATAGTGGAATTTGAACCAGAGCGAGTGGTTGCACCATAAGTGAGGTTACGCTTTTGGCAAAGGGGGATGAGGAAGGTTGATGTCCAGCCCGCACCGAGAACGAGGATGTCGATGGTCACTTGCATGATGGTCTAGAAGGAAGAGAGTTGCAGCCGCGGGAACGCAAGCTGTGAGAGATAATATGAGAATTTATATACCACTGTCACTACTGTGACTGCGAGGTCGTGGTTACCTTTATGTAAGGCCCTGTTCGGATAAAATTCCGATTTCCTGGAAAAAGGAAAAACGCAAACCGGGGGCTGCCGAGAAATTTCCCATCTCCATGATTTTCAAGCGCTCGACCAAGCGCCTCCAAGCGCCGGTACGTCTTGAGGTTGAAAATTGTCTCTATACCAGCATATACGCCACTAAATGTGGGCGGTATGCAGCAAAGTCTTTACAATGTATTCAAAACAATATGTAGTGTCCTAACCTCCCATTGTACCCTAGAACTTGTGAACTCTCTGCATTTCTAAGTTGCTATGAGCTCTACAAAAGTTTGTTTGACTCACAGAAGCCTCAATACGGCTCTCATTGTCAAATCTACTAATACTATTCTAGGAGCGTCCCATTTGTTCCTCAGTGCTAGTATTGCTAGAATTGGGGCGTCTGGAGCTCAATATCAGTGACGGGAAAGCGGTCCGGTAACCCCGGTTTGCGTTTTTCCTTTTTCCACTGAACTGGAATTTTATCCGAACAGGGCCTAAAGACGCGTCCGGGATCGTCAGAGTTCCCGGACGGTAATTTCCGGACGGCAACTCGCCTAACCACTATGACAACCCCGACCCAACGCAGCACTCACCCATTACTGCGAATCCTCAACCATGCAGAAGCTAGCGACGCAGCATGTCTGCTTCATAGTCTTGCGTTTGGGAAGAAGGACCGAAAAACTCTCTTCAGCAACGTCGCAAATGCTGATGGTACTCCTGCTCTCGATAGCAACGGTCACGTCTACGAAAAACTCGGCATGGATCTCAGCCTCGGGAGTGGTGAACCTCCCGACTCTATTCTAGTCCTCTCGGAATATCGAACTGCTCTCAAAGATATCGAGCAATGGTTCAATGGCGGTCCAGATGACATTCCAACTCCTATCGTGCCCGATGACTACATCTGGAGTCGCTGGGGGGATTTCCCCGTCATGGACAATGAACAATCAAACGAGCAAGAGTCAGACTCAAGTAGCCGGGATCCAGAGCAACAAGATCCTAGTGCCTCCAGTAAGCCATGTTCGCATTTTGGCCTATCCCTGGGTTGACCGACAGATAACTTACACAAAGTAGATCTTTCCGGTATTCGTCAGACAGTTCAAATCGTTGGCATCCCTGGTATAGGTCTGTTCTGTGACAATCATGATACCAAGCATGTGGTTTTGATTCGTATACTTTCCAGGGAAATCACTCTCCCTTCTCTACATACTAGCCGAACGACTTTTGCAAGGTCTCGAGACTTGCCTACAAACGACGCCAAACTACTTCACATTATTCTGTTCGGAAGGGGCGTTCAAAATCTACATCGATGAGCGTTTCAAGGCGTCATGAAAAACCGGAAGAATGCAAATATACTTCCAATGAGCACCTGGTACTTGGTGGATTCCAACCAGAGGATTTCTGCTCCGCCTGAAGTGATACGAGGTACACGTGCCCGTATCGTACAGGCTTCGTCTCCCAAATCATCACGCTTGGACTGGGTCAAAAAGGCAACCAGGGATTGGTTGCGTTACATGATGAAGCCTCCCACTTTGAAAGAAATCATCCTCATGTGCGTGGTCTAACTCTGTCTCTGAATCGTTGACTCATGCTCTTCACACTACAGGAGAGACTGCCAGGCATTGCTTCCTATGCGATCGATATCAGATCCGATGATTCGCTCCTTCTGGGACAAATATGGCCCATCCGCACGCTCGATCTTCGCAAACGCCTACAATCCCAGTGCATACGAGGAAAAGTTGATAGAGTCGATAGCGGGAATCAACGCTGAGGCCCTCGCCGCTCTTGCTGAGAAAGTACCCAAGGTTCTCGATCCCGACGGGGTGTCTCATTTGATTCTCGGTGTTTATCCAGGCGCTTTGCGGTCCGATTTATTCGTCAACATTTTGACGAAGCATATCTTTCAACTCATCAAGAACGCAAATGCCGCAAAGGAGGACATGGCTATGCATCGGATGCATCGGCCCTTCAACAACAATCCTCAAACTCGCGCTGCCGCCGGATACATCTTTGAAGACCGTTTACACGAACTCTTGTTGAGGGGCGGAATGTGGAAGGCTGATCGGCTGGTACAAAGTGGCAAGGATCACAAGAATTTCTCGTACACCCAGAATACCGACTCTCATGCTGGTTCCCGATGGCTTTGCGTTGGTCAACTCTCGTATCTCGCCGACGACGAACCTGGAGAGGCCATGCTGCCTCTTGAGCTTCACCGATGCGATGCACAGAGCATCACCAATTCGGAACTGACACAGTCGGGCATCTATTATCAGCCGGATTCGCTAATGTACGATTCCCATGTGGTCAACACGCAGGAGAAGCAGGTCGTGGTGTTCCAGTTCACGGTTGCAAGCAAACATGACGTGAAAGTGTCCGACTTGGTATGGCTAAAACAACGTTATGGCGATGCGGGGTACAGGGTCAACTACGTGGTTTTCGCAGATCCAGAGTCGGAAACAACGATCTATATCCCTCGTGCTTATGACTCTGTCCTGGCGGAAAAGTTGCTGGTGATAGTAAAAGAAGATGAGTTGTTCCCTCCAGGCTTTCGAAAAGACTCAACTGCGGAGAAAAGAAGGGCCGGCGAGGAGTCTGACGGACAGGTTTCGAAGAAAATTTGCGTGGAAAAGTAGTATCAACCTTATGTTCTTTGGGCTACTTCTATTTGATTATCGTACCATTTTAAATAATAACACTTGACTTGGAGGGGAAACACCGCCCTACTCATGCTCTACGACACCCCTGAAACTGGGTAGTTCTAGCTTCAAGCGAACGGAAATTATGTCGTTGTACAAGCTTCAGCTATGTATACATGTTCTGCTTAGATTACCTCTACTCTGTGTCACCCCACGGCTTATCCACATTCCCGACTTGGGACCACTGTATGGTCTCAGTGCCCAATAGAAATGCACCAGCTCATACATCACCTTCCGAGTGCGTTGGTCGTACAGAAGTAGACCTCTGCGCAGGAAATGCGTACTTCGGATGCACCCAAAGCTCAGACGTTTGATTTGGGGTGTAGCGATAACCCCACGCGAGAGCTTGCCAGTAAAGGACGTCACTAGTCGACCCAAAGCTTTGATACCACGGGGTGTCTGGTCAGAATCAATGTGGTGAAGGAAGAGCGTGTGTAGGTCAGGCGAACGAAGGCCCAGAAAGGCTTCGAGTTGGTCAACGTGCCCTTCGAGGGATAGAGTTTGCAAGAAAGGATTCCGAAATATAATGACTGTAAGATGGCCGTCCTCGTCCTTGAATTGCTTGCAGTGTACTTTGAGTCCATTGAGACCCGGAATGCCATGGATTCGCGTATGGAAGAGAGAATTGGAATGGTTATCTCGTCAGTGAGAGTGTACGCCGCTGGTGTCGAGAGTCAGGCCTGAAACGCGACATTCAGTCTGCGAAAGGTGTGAGATAAAGGGGATGAATCTTTGTGAAAGAGACAAAGACTCTGTACGGGAGAGTTTCCGTCCTTGAGAAGACTGAAAAGATATCGAGCGAAACAAGAAGGGAAGAATTTGACGCCTCCAGAATTTGCATATCCTTGAACTGTTGGCAACAGAGGTCGATAGATAGGAAAAGATGACGGTAAGAACTTCAGGACTGAAGCTAGGACAAAAAGTCAACACTAGAACCAACAGACGCAGAGCTACACACCAAGAACCATGTTCGACAAGCTTTTTCCCTTCGATGTTACCAGCGTCTTCGTTCATGGCTCCACTTGGCCCCTGGCCACAGAGGATAGGATGACGAAGGGAGAGCAAGGCCACGAGTTCATGATTATGGAGGTACGCTGTATCTTCCTGAACAGATGAAGTCTCGCAGGAACTCCGTCAGAACCGTCCTCAGGTATGCCCGATCTGTCACCAACCGAGATCGCCAGTTGACGTACAAGTCTGGGAACTGGTGCGGCGTAACAAGTTGTCTGAGTGTTGGAAAGACCATGTCCCGCATTGTCCATACACTCATCGATACCGTCGATGATGACGAGATTTGGTATCGCATTTCGTTGGACTTTCAAAAACGGCTTCAGAAGCAGTCTAAGTAACTGATGTTCCAACGAGGTCTGCAGGACTACAGGGTGAGAACGGATGGCGTCGATGATGAAGGGGCCAACGACTTCTTTGAGCCGATCCGACGTGCAGCACTGGTATGCAATCGTTGCTACAAACCGGTCCAGCTCGTCCCGGGTGGAATCGTTTCTCGAAAAGAAAAACGCTCCAACGAGTCTGCTTTCATGATCCTCCGACACTTTCTGGGCAATCGACGACTTCCCTACACCAGCGGGCCCATGAGCCTCGTTTTTGATCCACCGGCCCAGTCTGCTTAGAACCTTTGCTCGGGTGTTCGGGTGACAGTTTGGTGCAGGATAGCGCGCCCCTGCATCGCGAGCAGCGTTCACAGCGGCATGCTCTGCAAGTAGTCGAAGAATATCTTCTGTAATGGTAGGAGTGAGCGATATCGCCCACAAACTTGATTCCAGGTGCCCCCGGAAATGTGAAAATGACTCGAGCCGTCAATCATGAGAACCGTGGGGTATTGAAGAAAAGGGCATGAGAATGCAGAACTGCCAAACTTCTTGCTGTTCAACACCTGACATCCCGTCTCCAAACTGGGGTTCGTTGACGACTCACAGGTGGCATAACCAGATATTTGGGCAAAGAAATTTTATAAGAAATAGTAGCAGAAATGATTAAAAAAATATGACCTTTATCTTCCCAAATATGTCATATCTACGGGTAGAAATTAGTCTTGTTTAGTCGTCCGAATTCATCAGCGATATATTCCTAAATATATCCTGTTTCTGAGCCCATAAATAGAACAGAAAATCTCACAAATTTTAACCCATAAACAACAAAGGATATGTCTACTTTTGGGTCTCAAATAGGTTAGTAATTGGCGCCCAAAAATGTGTCCTTTATTCGTCCAAATATCTATTCTTTTTTAGTGCCAATTCACATTACCCGAACATTTCCCGTAAAGAGCGCCATAATCTCGAGTTCTGCGACAGAGGCTCGGCCAGAAGCAGGCTATGATTCGCTATTTGGTACTAGAGACTTGTACAACAGGAACGGTGTACTTAGGAACACGTCTGTCGGGATACACGGTACTACTCACCTCCGAAAATCGGGACTACGCCGAACATCAATAATCTCAAGAATCTCTGAGGGATGCAGTGGGGGGTATTCTGGCGTGAGGAGGTCTGTTCTACGTCCTTTTTCTTGTCACATCCCTGAGATGTACTCCTCTGACTGGTCTTTGCGCTGTCCTGTCGAAGGCGGATTAGGGCGTAGCAGGATATTGAATTTCTCGGTTTGCGTACATAGATAGTCAGGCGTGAGTTGAGTTTTAGTATCTATCAGGAGTGCCGATATGTGCCTAGAGGCCGTGAATGTCTTGTAGCGAAGAATTCGAGGGAGTGTGCTGGAAATACGGGATGAATGGGCTGAATTTGTGAATGCATCCCTCCGGATATTCCCTCTCATTCCGGGGAGGCGGTCGCTGAGCGCTAGTAGCACCACTCTTGCTTCTCCGTAGTCGAAAAACGCTGGCAGCCGCTGTCAGTCGAACCCATCAACGGACAGCCTGTCGAGGTATGAAATGCACCTCGCAAATACAGGCGATGGAAACGAGCATGTGGTATTTGACATAGAATGTTTGAATTTTCCTCAATGCAGAAATCTCCTCGACTAATGGGTCGAGGGTAGCGGTGCCTAACCTGCGCTGATCGCGGTCTATCGCGAAACAGATGTAATGATGCCGTTAGTTATCTCTACGATCGTCCAGGCCATGGAATTCACCTCTTGGATTTTGTCGCAATTTCAGGGCGGAACCTTTGGTGTGGATAAATGGCGTTCGATACGAAAAAACGGCATTGGAATTCGCTGTGTCAAGAGAAATTCAGGAAATGAAGAACCTTTCGATAGATGCCGCCTCACCACTGAACGATTTCCCCCGAGAACTTGAAGCTGACGAGTCTTCATGGGCGTGTGCTGATCAGTCCTATTGATCCTACCGGGTTTCTGAGTTGTCACACATAAGAATAGTAAAGACCCCGATTTCAACTTGCTTGGTGCTCTTCTGTTGCATTAGGGCCAAGTCAGCAAGGTTGTTGAAGAATGAAAAGCGGAAGATTGACCCTGTACCCAACGCTGCATGTAGCTGTCGCTCACCAAATTTGGGCTTTGTACATTGGTCGCCTCTGCTCTGGAGTGACGAAGAGAGGCCTGAACCTGCCACAACGCACTACTCCGAATTCGGAGATGCCAACTCGAGCCCAAAATTCATCGTGCACCACTTCAGTTTGACTTCGGTTTTTGTTTGCTGGTTCATCAAATCCCCCCTCCTCTTCCTATAAACCGGAGAAAAGGATCACAGGAAACCTTTCGGATATTGGCGGCAAGCCGTCCTGAAAGGTAGAACCTGAAATGACCTTTACCGATGTACGGATAGTGGTGGTACCGAAGAGAGGTAGCGGGCGTCTATTTTCACGGGTCTCCTCCAACCTTGATCTCAGCTTGATCTTGACTTGTTCTCGAGTTATTCATGACTTCTGGCCCTGCTAGCGGTGCTTCTCGACGAAGCTAGTGAGGAGAACGCAACCTAGATAGCCTCATCGTGTAAGTGCTTCCAGCTCTTTCCCGCAGCGCCGCAAATATTAATCCTCTTCCCCGAAGATCGGTCGTTACACCTCTTCCTATCTCCTCCACCTTCAAGTTCCCTGATATTCGGCATGGGTTCATCACTCTAGCGTGCCCATAGACTGCTGTTTTTCAACCCCAAAAATTGACCATACGAGCCCAGTAGGCCTTCGCTTATCCAGAGGAGCCAGCGCCCACGAGGAAACAAAGGATTGCCGTTGATAGAAGTGGTATAAAGAGCGGGCAGGCAGTATTGTGCGTTTCTCACTTTCTCTTACCAACTTCATCGTCTCAGCGATTTGCAGCCTTTGACGTCATGCAGTTCTTTCTCCACATCGTCAGCACTGTTCTCCTCTCTTGTGTTGGCATAATTATCGCCCCGACACGAGCTGAAGCCGAATACCACCCGCCGCAGGATTTGAAAGTCACTTCACCACCAGGTCTGGGTTCTCGGTACCTGTTAGTTACCGACAACTTCTTGAATGTTCTGCCTACAATCTGGGTTTTGTCCAACGGCCTGAAAACAGAACCGACTCGGACGGATGATATGATATCTTCGAGACCCACCTCACCGAAGATGTAAGTTACATCTCACTCGTTGCTCAATCCAGTGATTCACGGGGTGTCCCACCAGGCCATGTTCTTTCCGGTCCCAGGCCAAAGAACTCAGCAAGCTTCTTCGTGAACGCAAGGTGGACAACGTGAGTTCTTTCTGGTCGCTCGATGCGGTATCGTGCTCATTTTGAACAGATCCTGGTCCGCGGTGATCGTGCCACGGTATTGACAAAGAAAGCGCTCGAGATGGACGCTTCTCTTTCTTCGGTCAAGGTGTATACCTTTGTCAACAATCCATTCACCGTCATCAAACACACCGACGCATTCGCAAAATTTGTTTCGCAGCTCGACAACTTCCTGGCTGAAGTTCCGAGGTTCCTGCAGCCAATAGTTCCAGAGGCCTTCTTCCACTACATCCCTCGCGGAAAATCCCCGCGCCCACACCATCGTGATCATGAGAATACTATTCAACCAGTGCACACGCTCCTATTCTTCTCATCGAACATCCCCCGTTGGTGGCATGTCGTGCAAGCGGTTTTTCGGTCGGATACGCCAGGACAGCATGGTTTCAGAGATGTCTTCTACGTGATCTTTTCCCCTCATATGTGGATCAATATGTGGGTTGAAGTCATAGATGTTTAGCATCTTCGCAATAATAGTGAGCAATTGAACATCCCATTGCAGTGTCTGTATCTGTATGCTCATTCCGTTTCGCAGATCGTGGATCAATTTTCGCCTCCAAACGCGTATATGTGATTAGTTTGAGATAGAGTCTCCTTGTTTACCGTTTAGCTTCTCCAGTATCGTTAGGGCAAGCGGCAGTTCCCGCTACCGCGTATCCGGAAGCGTTCACAAAGAGTAGCGAATATTCTAGTTGAAGGATGTGATCTAGTTTGAACAAATATACACTGAAAAGCCAAGAAAGGACATGAGCATTACAGATAGGATTATATCGCATTAGCAACAGGTCTAGGACGGCGAGCTACGACAATACGAAATGGGACACAAATGACAAGACAAGTGTGTGGTTTCTTCACAGCTCGGCCCATTCATAGCAAAAAAGCAACACGTAAATAAAAGTGGCGAGTGCGTTCACCACACCTTTGGATGTTCCGTCCATTACAAAAATCTCGCGGTGTTTTCGATGACCTTTAGAACAGCATCAGAAAGCCAGTGAGAAGGAGCCTTCATTAATAAAGAGAGAGGCCTGCATGTGTGGTTGTAACGGGAACGAATATATCGCAAGTCCCCATGAATTGTGTGCAGAAGATCTTCCGCGTAGTTCAATTCAGATATCGATTGTAGAGACTGTGCGTCGAAAATGTAGTTTTAACTTTGTCTTCCTCACTCTACCCACTAGTATCCGAGATGCTCCAGATCAATTCCAGCGTAATGCAACTTCCAGTGCTGCATTCTGCAATGCAAATCCATTGTACTTCTTTACTGCTGATCCGGCAGATACGTCTGAAACACTGTAGTGGTATATGAAGCCGGGGCCTTCGCGCTTCTTGTCATTGTCCGTGATCTTGAGCGTGATCTTGAACAAGACGCGCCAAGGCAGAGACCAGAACGTCCTGCACGTACGACTATGACACTGGTCCAGGGGTTCTCGTTGTAACAGCATCATCGTATGAAGGCAAGGAAAGTGTAGACAATGAGAGTTGCGCGCCCGAAAAACGTGGAGGAGCGGATGGAGACATCCTTGTAAAAGACTACAGAGCCACTTAGCGGTGTAGATGAAACTGGTCTGAAAACAGTCACCTGAGCAAGGGAGACTGAGCGGCTGAAAACTTAACGGGCGTCGTCAGCAATTCGTTTAAAGAGAGCACTAAGGACTTTGTGAGTCCTGTAGATGGGATAGGTATTAGGATTAGACAGAATTGTTGGAGAACACCCACCTGAGCAAAGAAGATCTCGCGGCAGAGAACCCAGATCCGAGGAGAGAGCTGATCAGTCGTGTAGGTAGAAGTGCTATGGAGATACTCACTTGAGGAAAGTAACTGACGAGATTGAGGGAAACTCGTCACCGACCCGTTGAAGCTGGGTACTAATTCCCCGGGGAATCACGTTGAAATAAGCAGAATCGACAGAGACACGAGTGTTTTCCAATGGGGTCAAGCAGAAATTCATGTTATGCAGTTCTGTCGATGGAGGTGGCGCTCGAGTAAGGGTCGTGAACAGAAGGTTGATCCTCACCTGAGCCACGAAACTAAGAAGACTTTCATACAGTGAGCAAAGGAACCAAGGATTATCGTTGCCAGGAACCATGTTCAGCGTCCTGGAGTTACACTCCGGTTGTTAACATCGCCAACGCTAGGGCGCGATACTATCGAGAAGTATCCATACCTCGCTTGATCTCGAATTCCCTCAACTGTAGAGAGAGCAAAAAGGCCGGGTGGCGGGGGCGGGGGGCCTATGAAATAAGGACTAGCGGCTAAGACGCGAAAACGTGGACGAGGTAAATTCTTCAGATAGCGAATCCATGTCTTCAGTTGTATTTCCGGTTCCAACTCTGAGAAAGGCCGAACTCTGTGAATTGTTCATAAATCCGCCGATAATGCTAATATTGAGCCATCGACGGACTGTGTCGAGATTTCGGTGAAGCAGAAATACCGCAAGACCATAACGACGATGTGAGATAACGACCGACTTTGCGTCTACAGTCATTGTGGAGCGAATGTGTTCGTTAGAAAAAGGATCGTAGTATGAGCGGGGAGGTGATATAGAAACGTCCTATTCGATGTTCCCAGAAGGGAAAAAAAAAACGCGAGTGAGAGCAGCGAAACTATAGCATGGCACGTGTTAGAATATTTAAGTGGCAACGAGTCAGCTCAAGAAAAGTACTTGTTGTGAAGGTAGAAAGCGTTGGAAAGGCTGGTGATGTTACAAGGATGACCTTGACAAGCAAGGTGACTTCGTCTTTCTTTTTTCTGTGATAATTCCTGGAAATTGCAGCCTTTTTTGTACATAAGTACAAACGATGACACGTGTACTGAACCCCGGCCTCATCAGTCACCCGCGTCCTTTCGACCCACTTCGCTGGCGACGCCCACACTCTCATTCTCCTTGTTACCCCTCTGTGCGGACCTTTTCAGCGACACTGTCGAAGCATGTGAGAGACGAATCGGTGGCTGGCTGTGATTAACGCTGGTAGCTGACCTATCACATTCGGGGACATCGTGCTGTTGATCCCCGCCCAGGCCTTAGGTGTGGTACTACCCCTCATTATGAGCGCTGCAGGTGCGTGGTGTATCTCTATGACTTCTATAGACTGACCTTGATTAGAATACGAGGAATAGTATATATGTACTGCTATACGACGTTAGCAATGCATATATTTTTCGCGATCTCCGACCATCCATCCTTGGTTTCGGAATTCAGCTTTTCCTGGCTATCATCTTCCATGAGAAGTTCCATCGAATGCCCCTGAAGAAGTATCTTTGCATCAAAATCACGCAGAAGCCGTATCGAATGCCTCGACAAGGCCACATAGATGTTGAAGAGGTTCAAGCTGCCTCCGGGGAGTGTAGCGATATCGACTATCACTGGAACTATGTTCTGGCCCTGTGAACGGTAGTCGGTGAATGCATAGGCCAATGATAGGGGGTACTGTAATCGTTTGACTGTTTGGTATGTTGCAGGTCCTTTTTGCTGCCGAACAGAAATCCGCATGGTTTGCTGACGTGGTTGAATAGGTATGACACCTTCATCCAGGCCGTCCAGTTTGAGATTCGCGTTCGTTCCAGCTCCACCGGAATGTATAGTGGTAGCCGATGAAGATATTCTGTTCTGGACAGATAGGTGGTTCGTCTGGATGTAGCACAATGTCCACGATAGTGCCCCTTGCACCATTAGCCAAGTTGAGGTCAGTCTCGATATTTTGAATCACCATGACCCGTGCTCCAACTGCAATTGACACTGTTTCCGGCAGATCCTGCTTGGTGTTCCGTTTTCGCTCACTCGATGTGCGGTTGCTGCTTTGCCAACCAAATCCACTCTTCCTCAAGCGCAAACGCGATGCATAGTGGGTAAACGTAAATCCAACCAACTTTCATTCATTACTCTTACTCTACTATCCCTCTTTAGTCTCAGTATAATCATCATACTTTAGCTGTATATATAACCAGTCGACGTGACCATACACACAGCTCGTAACTTACATTCGCTCATTTTCATGCAGTGCCTACATATTTACACTTCAGACAAGCCAGGTGCGCAGCCGCCGTAGGCAGTACTTCCCGAGTGACAGCTATTTCTATTATCCTAGGCCGCTCTCGAGAAAAGTTGTGATGACCAAGCGGTTCTCACTCCACTACGTCTGCCTCGAGTTTTGCACCATATCCGGTTGCGATTACAGCAAGTGAGCGTGCTGCTCCACCTTGGAGCTTCTTTGTCAGCATACACTGTCTTTCAAAACGGCCTACGATAATGGAAATAGCTGGAACAGGTGGACGAGAAGTGTGGAAAAGGGTCATAAGTCGGGTATTGCCGACCAGCCGAGACTCGTCGCAGATCAATCTGTGACCGAGGCATCGAGATTCGAGAAGAGTCAGATCTGAGATAGACTCTCCTCTTTTCCGGGAGCGGAATGTCGTGACTCGAGATGTCATCACACGACCGATTACCTTCCTTCCTTCAAAGCTTCAAGCTTCATTCCTTCTAGTTCCACTGTCTCAAAGGTTCCGAGACCCGATACACCACCAACAATCCTAGTAAATGAAAGGTGCAACTTGTCGTTGGCGTTTCCGCTAGTATCAAGAACGTGGTCAGCACTGCGCTCATCGAGCAGTTTAACCTTGAATGTCCAGCAACGGATCATTTTCTGAGGCCAAAGAAGACCGACCGAATACTACGGCGGAGGGAAAGTGACAGTGCTTAAAACAAGGGAGTGAAATGACTTCCTTGGTCAAGCTCAGAATGCTGCCAGGAAGACGCAGAAAGATTTATCAGCTCGCTCCCGGAGGAGTTCCAGGTGAGTAGCAGATACCCAGCCATACATTTGCATTAGTACTGATTTACGATTAGGTGACGTGAGGCGCTCGTTTACGAGTTCAGGACATGGAAAACTTGGAAGATTGAAGAGAGAAGGTTGTCAGTCCTCGGCGGGCACGAGATAGAAAGGAAAAAGGAGGGAGGCACATTGCAGTTCAGACGCTGATGAGCTACATCATCGCTAGTAGTCGAGCGCCGATGTCTGCGTAGGGGAGACTACATCATCGCCGATAAGTTAATGTCGATAACTTGAAGCTCTTTCAACAGCGCCAACGCAAGTAACACATACTACTGTTGACATTCTGCTGGTAAGCACAAGTAGGTCTTAAGTGCGGACATTGCCTAACAGATCTGGATAAGCCCGGATTAGAGGAATTATTCGATTGGCCGTAGAGTTCGAAGAGCTGTCACGGATGGAGACAGTCAGGTCTTAAGGTAAAACAGGGTCCTTTGGTCGATTATTGGCATCTATTTGGCGTCTATGGACACTTGGCAACAAAAGATACGTCCTCAGGTGGCACTATTGAACACGGAAGCTGCGACGTTTTACTTATATGCTTTGTCTCCATTGATTAGGGAGTGTACTACCATAACCACACTAGCGTTTTTCGGATGTCCCCTCGGATCTGAAGGTGTTTGAAACTGCAAGTGGAGAAGTGAGTATGTGTTCAAGTCCACGCAACTCGTCGACATATGCGCCGGAGGACCTCCCGAACACATACTCACATTAGCCTATTCATTCTCTGATACTAACCATGTAGAATATAATGTCAACATCTTGCGAAGCCTAATGCCGACTCATACAGGAGTGTTCTGCCAATGGGAAAGGAAATGGAAGTGTAACTCGATCGCAAACATGTACGAATCTCATCGTTCACATCATTGTTGATGAGCGCGTCTAGGATCTGCGGGAGCAAAGCAAGACCAAGATATCCTCACTGACGGGCGCATTGCAGTGCCATTGTACTTGTCTCAGTTATCTAGGATTGATCATGATGAACAGCCTGTTATATAGTTTATTAAGTACAACTTGTAGAGTATGGACCTGGTAACCAGATTGTCGAGTAGAGAAAACGTAGAACAGAGAATTTCTAAAAAATCACAGCGATATATCTAGTAAGGTGCACTATATTCGTCCTCGTAACCATCCCCACCTTCAGACTCGTACCCGTCGGGCTCTTCGTCATACTCCAGCTCTTCGTCATAATCCAGCTGTTCATCTATTGCCATGACGCGGTTTTCTGTTGTAATAGTGGCGACATCAGCAGCAGTGGTGGGACTAGGAGAGCTAGCAGAGCCTAAATGGTCATCAAATGGCTGGTTCTCGTCGTGGTGCGAAGACGAGTGATGCTGTTCCTTGTGAGGCGTTTTCGGGTCCCATTTGCGATTCGATCTTCTGCCACCATTTTTGTTGCCATGTGCTGTAGATATGTATCTTCGCGTTCTTTGTATTTGCCCTGGGGAATGGGTGACAGGAAGAGGGACAGAGGTATGAGACGTAACGACGAGAGCACTGTGCCCGCCGCCATACTCCATGGATATTGTCAAGGTCTGTGAGAACTATCAGCTCCTTAATCGATCTTGCAGTCGATTTAGTCACGTACCGGTTGAAAGGTCTGATACAGGAACAACGCACACACCACTCCAATGAGGGCAGCGAGCAGAAAAGCATAAAAAGACAAGGGCTTCGGTGATGTACTGTCCAACGTCGCCCACGCCTTGGTTTGGAGCCTTCTGCGCCAGATTATGATATCCGAAGGCTGTTCAGCGGTGGACCCAGCAACTGCGACGTAACTCCAGTCACTGTCCTGACCAGACTTGAAGAAGTAGTTCAGAAAACAGTTGAAGCGGCGATAACAGAAGACTTACGGCCACAGTCTGTACCAATCCACCTCTTGGGTACACAAGCTTCTGCTCGAGTTTACCCTTCTCGACATCGTACATGGCAGCGTGGGCAGAATCGGTCCCTGCAATGAGCTTGCATCCACGCTCAACGAATCTGACTTGCTTTGGAGACAAGACAGTTGTCGGAGCACTGCGTTCAAAAGTTTTCAAGTGTTTGAGCGTTGATATGGAGAGAACTTGGAAATCTTTGCCGGTGCTGACAACAAGACGATCGTTTGAGGAATCCATAGCCACATCACCGCTTGAATGAAACGTTAGAACATGATCAAGACCAAAGAAGGACAGGACCCACATTCTCTTAGGGCCCGCTTCTTTACGGAGCTGAAATTTGTCTTCCTTCTTGGGCAGGACAGCTCTGATGCGAAAGGGGGTGAATATAAGCCTCTGTAGCAATCTATTCTAGCACGTTATGACTCACATTCTGCCGCTGTCTTGAGAGAAAGCCCATATGCTTCGCTCGCCGTCGAATCGCACGACCCTGGCCTTGAAGGCTGGATCGAAAGCATTGCTAGAGACAGAAACGAAATCGCCAGTGGATGAGAGCTTCCATATGCCCACCGAATTATCTGCGTAGGATACAACTATACGGGCGTAGTGCTGAGGGCTGACATTGGCATCATAAACATGGAGCGATGTCACTCGCTTCGCGGTAGGTTTAGGAAGTGCATAAGCAGACGACTCGAAGATCTACTCGGAATCAGGACAGCAGCATTTTCAGGACATCAAACAAGACTTACGCGTTTGGTTTCGTTATATTGCCAAGCTACCAAATCCCCGTCGAAAGTTCCCAATAGAAGGACATGTCGAGCATTCAACTCGAAGAACAGCCACGAGCACACGCTAACTTGATATCTCGGCTCCGTTGGCGACATGTACCTGTATGGCACGCTCACGGGGGCCAAAGTCTTCACATCCCAGATGCCTACACCACCAATGCCTGCAAGGTGTACAAGCTAGTTAACGCGCAAGTTGACAAAAACCAAAGTGTGCTACTCACCTGCCCCAGCGATAAAAGTGCCTTTCTCAGAAATGGAGAGCGACACAATTGGATTGTGACTGCCTTCAAACGAGGCGTATTGGGTATAACGACCTATGATCCTATCGACGATCTTCATAGCGAGAAGTGAGAGGCTGGAATCGTTCGATGACGGCGAATGGAGTGTTGATTAGTAGTGTAAGAAGACAGGGAACATCTTGATTTATATTGGCTGGCAGGCGAAAGGAACGTTGATGATCGTGAGGCTCATTAAAGGGAAGGTACAATGGTGGGAGTCACCACGGACCGGCATAAAGGGCCCGAAAGGGACCACCTTCCTTCCACGTGCTGTACTTCTCAAAGAGTTTTTGTCTGTTTTAGTACAATTGGTACTTAACCTCAAACAACCAGGATGCAACTTGACAACTTCTTTGCGCCCTCCCAACTCCATGCCCAGCTCGACGGATATTCGCGGTAGCGTTGGCCCTATACGCACCAGACGACCCCATCGCACATCCCCTTATATCTCCCGACGAGCCTCTTCTCATTCAGACTCTGGTTCAGACTCTGATATAGCATATGTTTCACGCGTCATTTCCGATTCCTCCAATGTAAATCAGCCGGCATCGTTCCCCAGGCGCAATTCTTCTCTCAAGCCCGACTCAGACCTGGAAGACGTACAGGACACCCTGCTGCAGCACCGCTCTTCTCCTGAACCCGACTCCGACATCGAACCCTGTTATCGAGTTGTTTCTGCTCCTCGTCAAGGACCGATCTCCTCTCGGGCCTCCTTGCCAATAGTAGAAATCGACTCAGATCTCGAAGATAACCTGCCTGGTAGCAGTGCTTCACTCCATCGCACTCGTGGTACAGTGTCCGCCGATCCCGATGGAACCCCGAATCTAGCAGACCATAGGGAAGCACATATAGACACCGACTCAGTACAACAGCAAGAAGCTGGTCAAGACGGTGATGACGATGTATGTATATTTTGACCACTTACATCCTTATACCCGGTGATTGATTAATGTTATTACACAGGGAGATGTGTTCATTGGCATCACCAATCTTGACTCGAGTGAGTCATCCGACGACGATGCTCCTGATGATGGTGACGCCCGTCCGAAGATTTACAAACCAGCTGGGGAAGCCGGTCGGCCGAATAATGGAGGCTATAATTTGCGGAAGGTTCTGAAGTGGTCCGACGACAAGTTTAGGAAGGTTTCTGTGAGTCATACCATTGTCTTTTCATGGAGAATCAGAAGACGCTGACCAACGAGTATTCAATGTCCTAGCACTCGTTAAGAAGCACACCTTGAAGACCCTAAATTGCGAGCATCCTTTCTCGTCCAGCCGCCGGATCGCGTCCGTGCAATACGCGAAAAGGTATGGCCCATCCCGCTAGATATCCATGTTGTTGCTCATCGTTACTCCTTTCCAGTGCCTCCAAAAGTACCCAGACTTGAACCAATATCATTTGTATTGGCCCATAGACGACCTGATTCGCAATCATCTCAAGTATCAGAAGACGGTTCTGAAGAAGCAGCGACAGGAAAGGATGTGTGCCGAAGCCCAAGCGGTGTTACAGAGCAGGGAGCGGACGGGAAGAAAGGCATCCAAGAAGGACAGCCGAAACACTCGGCCCAGAACCAGGACCAGTCCACGTTTGACCGTAGCTCATAGACGTTAATGAACATGCTGAAGCTCATGTATACTGTGACATTCATATTTCATTTTCCTAAATCTCAACGAGTTACAAATTCAATTGACACCGTAGTGCTAAGGACAAACGTCTCGAATCTTCACCCTATAGGTGTGAAATTATATATGTCGCCTATTATGTCGGGTTTAGCAACAAGCCCGATGGCCTTCGATGTACCCGCTTTGAGAACGATGACGCTCATCTCATCGATAACATTGGTGGTAAGCACCCGACGGAAATCCCGTATATTTGATAGACCTGATCCATGCTTTAAGCTTTAAGCTTCGTTAGGTTATAATCCTACTTGACCCGTCATCTCATGAGGGTTCGCATGTTTTGTGAGCAGTAGTGTCTATATATGCATGGCAGTGGCTAAACATGATTGGTATAATCAGTGTATAATCTGTAAAAAAATCTGAAGCTCGTAATGAGTTAAAGTTAAAGCTGCCTACACCTAGGTACTCAACTTGTCCGCTCCTGTATTTGCATTCCAAAATCTTGTCCTATCCCCATGAATCCCACAGGTCATGCCTTTCTACTTCAATGCCTCGACGGTCAACCGGATTTCTCTCCTTGACATCCAGCCCAACGCAGCGCGCAACTTCTCAACATGACACCCGGATAGGGTGAAAACAACGTCTATTGCCTCGATGCACATTAATCCCCGGTCGGATGCGTATCCACTCTCCGATATCCATCGAGATGCCAAGGCCGTAGCTAGGGCCTCTACATCTAGTCCTTGGGGGTGGGTGATTAATTTGACTTTAGTGAGGTTTGGTAAGAGGGGTGCGGTGGCGGCGGTATCCCTGAATTGATCGAGGAAGATCCCAGTAAGGATCTGATTGGAAGCTACGCAGCGACGCTCAGCGATGTGAAGGTATGTAAGCGCTGGCATAAGTCGGAGAAGGGATAGTGTATCTTTGTCGGAAAACGGGACACCGTCAAGCGTGAGTGAGGTGAGACGACAAGACGATCGGAGGAGGAAGTTGACAGTGTCGTCGTGCGCACAATCCCACGTGGAGGAAGACCTGTACGGTCTGCCACAAATTTCAAGGGACGTGAGCTGGTCAAAAGACACGTTTTTCATCACGGAAGTTACGTGTTCTTCGGCATGGCCCATAATCGACAATCTCTTGATTGGTCCGGCTATATGGCTAATGTCAGAGCGTCCGCTATCTGTAAGCCGATTTACAGTAAGGTGGTCCACGTTGGGACACTGCGCAACTACAGCTAGTCCAGCCGCACAGGTCGAATCTCGGACCTCCAATTTCTGTATCTGTTGCCAGGGTAAGCTGTCCTGGACAGTGAATGGTGCGTCGACCTTAACCCTCAGAGAGGTGAGTTGAGGGCAGCAGGTGAATAGTCGACAGATGTAGCCGTTGCATATAGTGTCGTCGTCGATACTTGCCTCTCGGGAATCTAAGAGCGCTAAGGTCCTAAGCATGGGCAGGCCTTTAGACTCCAAGGGAGCAAAAGCTTGATGCCTAAGGCACTCCTCGAGCGTGTTGCCGAGTTTTAGCCTCTGCCAGCGCCAAGAATGAGCCACTAGAGCATCTAAGATTGATGTTGCGTCGCTGTCTGGGAGTATACCATCGAAATTGAGGATGATGTCAAGAGGAACATTTTGTGAACGTTCCAAAAAGGTGAGTACTGTGCGGTGTAGATGGTTGTATTGGCCGTTCTTCTCCCATTCTTCTTGCAGAAAAATGTCAATGGAAGACCACAAAGCTGGTGTTTGAAGGGCCACCTCACGCCAACGTCCACAGACCGCGGATAACGATAATGGTACGGGGATGCAGAGCGGCCGAATCCTACCACTGTTAGACAGGGTAAAGATTTCTCGTAGAATGTCAGACGGCATCCTACGAATCGGGGACAAAAGCGGCCGATATTTCGCAATTTTCTGTGCCAGATGACTGACTTTGTTCTCGAGGAAAACGATAGTGGATTTGTGCATGTCGATAGTAGTCTGGTAGTGCCTGATTTCGGCCTCTGCATCCTGCAGAAATCGATTGAGCTCGGATATATTTTGTGTTGACATGGTCTCTCGAAACATCCTTTGAAAGCCAGAAGACTGGCTGTATAAGGAGGAATCGGAACTTGTCGCAGAAGGGGATCTGAAAGAAACTGTCAACAAAGGTATATGAGATGATTTATAATTGACACACTTCATGCTATGCCGCAGTAAAGCTAGACTCCGATGAGGAACTTGAAGGCTGGAAACAGATGGCGAACAGACTGAACGAAGCAGTAATTGGGTCTTAGTGCAGGTAGTTGATTACCCACGTGCACTATCGATGTCCAAGTTAGCCACTGGCACGCGGTGGATGCCATGATGTAATTAGCTTCGTCGAGTAGCACCACCAGCAGGGCCAGAAGTCATGAACAACTCGAGAACAAGTCAAGATCAAGCTGAGATCAAGGTTGGAGGAGACCCGTGAGAATAGGCGCCTGCTGGTACCTTGTTTCTTGCTTCTCTCTTCGGTACCACCACCATCCGAACATCGGTAAAGGTCATTTCAGTCAAGATGGCTTGCCACCAATAGTTTCGATCGCGTTTATCTGCGAGGTACATTGCATACTTCGACAGGCTGTCCGTTGCTCGACTAACTCTAGCGGCTGCCAGCGCTTTTCGACTACAGAGCACAGCAAGAAAGTGGTGCGAGCACTAGCGCTCGGTAGCGCGACACCGTGGCTTAGTATCCTCTGCGGCGACCCTTCTCTAGCTTTTGCTGTGATGAAGATGGTCACGTGAGGCTTTGGAATGAGTCGGGGAAGAGATCCGGAGATGCATTACAAGCGCGCCATTCTACATCCCCCATTCATCCAACACCGTACACCCTCGAATTTCTTCGCTACAGGACATTAATGGCCTCTAGGCACATATCGACACTCAACACTCATCCATACCCAATCTCATCTTAATTCCAACTCCTCTTCATGTTCGCGAAAGTCTGTATATGGGTAGCGGGGGGCGCTTAGTGCCTTGAGGGATCTCCCTGCACCTGGTATGAGGGCACTCCCAGCGTGTGCTCTGGGGAGTGTGGGGTCACCTCGTCGAACACCCACGCGTCTGCGCCTGTGTCGAGAATTTATTCCAACAACAACGCGGCACAACGACGGCAAACGATATAGCTCGTCAAGCTCTTTCCGACGCAGCTGTCCAAAATGCGTTATCTTCACCTTCCTGCCCTCTAGATCACGTTTCTTCCTCCCTCGATCACGGGCCGTAGTACGTAGTCTGCTTCAAGTCGTCGCTGTGGTGATAGATCGTAGAGAGGTATGTGTAGATTGATGTGTGGACACTATCGGCGTGAGACGCACGTAGTTGTATACATTAACTTGACTCTGCTGTATTTCGACTTGTGAACAGCCACCAGGATTAGTGAGTGAGGGGTGCGTGTATTGGTGGACTCGTCAGAGAGCCGAGATACCTCTGAACGTATTGTGAGTAAGGAAGAGTGAGTATGTAGAGTACTCCTGTTAGTGATCAACAAGTTAGATTCGATGTATGTATAGTGTTCTATGAAGGACCGAGTATACTGCTCTAGGAGAGCGACACAATCAGCAAGCCAACTATGAGCGCTAAATGTCCTTCCTGGTACCACATGGTCGATACCTTCAGGAGTCATACAGTCTCTCAGCCTATACGCGCCATACTCCACAAGAACGTACGACGGAAGGCGACGATTTACGACTATGCTGAATAGAATGCTGCAATGAACTTATATCTCGACAAGGCATTTATATAGATAGAGAATATAAAATACTGGAGGTTTAGGATGCACAGAGCGGGAGGGGCATTTGAAGCAGAATAGGGGTCACAAGCCGAGAGGCTGCAAGGACCGGAACAGCCTGCTAGCGGAAAAATTGAAACATGAGTAGTGCAAATGCAGATGTCGATGGCAGTATTGGCAACCGAAGAGCTCAGAGAAAGGGGTGCGTATAGGCCTCGTAGCAGAGTAACGAGATCGTGAGTGGTCAGAGAAAAGGAGAGAGAATAGGGAGGTTGAACACGCTTGGAAACACTACTGCGACTAGCTAAGTACCTCGTTTGACGATTTGTTCCGGCAATGAAGGAAAAGATGGATTGGAATATCTCAGTATTGTATAGCTATTTGGATTTTCTACTCTGGAATGAAACGATACGTGAAACAAGGTTCCGCCATATACGATAAACTAATCATAGTGTCGAAATCGCGAGGTGCGCCCCAGCACGAGCCATCCAACCTAGCTCCATAAGCAGAGTTTTAACATGCTCCCCAGCTTCAAAAAAATCCACTTCGACCCAACGAATGCAGCTTATCCCAACATCTGACGCGTAGTTGTCATCTGGCAACCATCGAGACACCAATGCCCGGCAGAGTAACTCCAATTTTAGTTCTCTGGCATGAAGTACAAACTTCACATGAGTCAGCCTCGGTAGAAATGGAACGGCCGGCGAAACAGTGAACTGGCGAAGGAATTGAGAGGTGACTATCCGATTCGATGGTCCAACTTGGTGCTCGGCGACGTGGAGGTTGATCAGTGAAGGGAGGCTTCGTAGAATGCACAGTGACTGGGTATCTGATATTGGGATGCTGTGGAGGATGAGGATGGTGAGATTGCATGACGATCTTTGAAAGAAGTCGATGATAGCGATCCCTGCATCTTTCCACGGCACCCTTGCGTGCTTGCTGGTCCCGCGAATGTCCAAAAACGAAAGGGAATGGAGCGTAGATTCTTTGAAAATGCACGAAAGTTCTTCTTCGGTGCTAGCCAACACCGTCAACCTCCGAATTGCACTAGTGATGTGCTCGACGTTGTATGGCCCTTCGTGCTTGTTATAGCCGCCGACATTCTCCAGAATAAGCTCCTGCACGTTGCGGCAGCGGAAGATAGTATCCAAGGCATATCCGTAGCCGTCAAACGTCTCCAGGATACGAATCTGTGCCCATGGCAGGTTGTCCACAGCAAGGAGTGGCGCACTATCCTTCAGTCTCAGCGACTTGAGTGAAGGGCACTGGGCAAAGAGCTGGCACACAAATGGCTCAGCATGGGCGGTAGCATCGTACGAAGCATCGTCGGACACCCCTAAATGAGTGAGAATAGGCAGGCCACCCTGCCCTAATGGAGCAAAAGCAGGGTGTTGAAGACAGCCTCGTGTTATATTGCGCAACTCTACGCTCTTCCAGCGGTAGCTTTGCAACACCAGGGCTTCAATGATCGGTGTGACCCTTTCATCGGGATATACGTGGTCGAGATCGAGAAAGATATCGAGAGTTACGGATCCCGAGCGTTCCAAAAATGACCGGACTTGTTGATCGAGTGTGGCGTACCCGTCCTCCTCCTCCCAAGCTTCACAAAGCTCGATGCGAATAGTCGAAAAGAGAGATGAAGATGTGAGAGCAATATCTCGCCAGCGACCACAAACCGCAGCAAGTAAATCTGGAGTTGGGACATGTGATGGTTGGAAGCTGCCCTCCGAACAACACAGTTTGAAAATCTCTAGTAAGATTTCCGGGGGGACCTTGTGCACGGGCGATAGCAGCGACCGGTACTTGTGGGTAGTTTTCTCCAATTCCCGTACTTTGTTCCGCAGCGATACCAGCTCGGCTGTGTGTTCTTGTATTTCCACCGCATATCGACTCATTTCGACTTCTGCATCATCCACATATTGGGAAACCATAGTTGATACAAGTGGTGAGACTGTCCCTCGAAACAGTCTTTCGATCGACAAAGACCGACCATATAAGGATGTGCTTGCTGACGAGGATGAGCTCGGAGGGAACATACGATTGTCTGGTTCTTGGAAATTGTTCACTGTCAGATTAAGAGTGTTTGGACTACTTGACTCACTGTTGAAGGGGAGAGTGGCTGCAGATGAAAGCTGAAGTCGAAGGAACACGAATTGATGCATTTTCAACAAAGACCCAAGATGAAAGGAATACCTCCGGGCCGAGCTGGAGGCAGGTTTATGCCACGCCCATTCCACGAGCGCTGAGTGCCGAACATCTATGGCAGGCTTATGATTCCGCTTCGGGATACAACTCCCTGTTCCGGCGAAACGACTAGGTTGCTTCTTCCCTTGCCATGGTACACACGCATTGAAAAAGATCATCCCGAAGACGACTATGCGTGACTCGATCTTTTCCCCCTAGTACCGACAGCAGACTATCAGCAGACATCACGGAAACCACTAGTCCTCAAGTTCCTAATTCGATTTTTGGGGTCGGGACAAAACATCCAGAGGTCGTTAAGAGCAGTATCGTCTATATGAGCATTAGTTCGAGTAGTAATGAGACCGGCTGACGATACGAAGGGATTGAGAGAGTGCGTGAGATGAGTGAGAAGGGAAATGTGGTCGTGAATGAAGAGGAAAATCGGGATCGTTCAGGAATTCAGTATATACGCCCTGAACGTACAGCTGTGGTCCAAACCTCGAGTACAGTAGAAACAAGAAAAAGATGAGAGCATCTATGCAGAAGCCTTGAGGATAGAAGGGGAGCTGAGGCTTAAGCTTCGGAAAGAACGAGATGGGCGTTGAGCGCAGAGATGCATGACTATGCATGACTCTGAGCGTCTAACCGCGGTTGACTTTACGGTAATGACTTTAGCGCTGACAATGACATTGCTATGCCTTCTTTCTCGACCCCCAACTCGACCTTAGATTCAATACGTCCAACGCTGCTCAAGACCGACCCCCTTTCTGCCCGGAAGTTACCACTGGAAAGAAGTACTCAGAGTAAGAGCGTCATACGTTCTCGTCCTGGCTAGGGTGTACATATCCCTAACCAAATGTAGTGAACTCATAAGTATCTTTTCCGAGCAACAGCGAGGCTCGGGCGGATGATGGAACTCTAGCTCGCTTTCGTAGAAGGCCAATAAATTTCCGCTTTGGTGGAAAAACAAGATACTAACGACAATGGCTTAACCTCGGCGATCTTACTGGTTCCTCTCCCCATCCCTCGGCGGGCCGCAGTAAGCGGTATACCTCGCAGTGGATTTGTGAGTTAATCCACCGATTCATTGGCCCTAGATGATATACTGTACTATCTGCCGAACATTGTTGGGGTCGCATCAAATTCATGCTACCGCTTTTTTTGGCTCGTCCTCCGATGAGGGAGCGTACAAGTGACTCGGGATGTCGTTATGATCATGAGCATTGTACACTTCTTTGCACTGATACATTGCCCCACAACAGAACATTGCTAGAGCTGTTTCAAATCACAAGTACCGCTTTTTTTTCTCATCCTCCCGATCAGAGGCGGCGGTCATTATCAAACCAAAGTCGCAAGAGGAATCAGTAAGATCTCTCAGACACTACAGACCCTAATCAAGCTTACTGACTTCGTACATCGGCTCATTGTTCAAGTATTGTTCTTTGAATTTGCGTCTCACAATCTTGTATACGTTGGGCACATCAATGACAAGAGTTAGCTGGAGAACGCCTCTAGAAGGTGCCGTGGAGTTTGCGTGTATATGATATTACATCACAAAAACAAATATATGTACTAGCTTTGCTAACGCACTATACATTGTGGTTGATGATTTGGCGAGACCCAGCAGGGTCAATGGGTGTCGTAGCGTGCTCCTCCTATCACAATTCCCGTGACTTTCAGCCCATATATCAACCCCACAATGTTCGGAAAAGAACAACAGAGTCCACCCTCCATACTCCAGCCACTCCTCCATGTTTCCAGTGGAAAGGAATCCCTGAGAAGGTTTCCACCAAGAAAAGAACGTTCGCCGTAAATATCAGCACTGAAGGAGTCTCCTGCGCTGGTGTTCGATGGGGAACGAGTTTGCGTGTTACAAGGGGGGATGCCCGATAGCCTGATAAATGCGTATCGCGAGCAGCGATACTAGACCAAGGTTTTTGAGAGGAAGAGGATGCTTGCGCTCGTTTAGACCTTGACTGGAAGAGGGTTTGTCTAATTAACAAAGATTTCCTAGTCAACGCCATAGAACGATCGCCGACGACAAAGATCTACACAAGTTAGCTGCGGCATCCAGTCACGATTACAAAGGGCGTACTGTGTCAATCTTCTTCGTGAGGATGTATCTCTTGAACTCTCGTGCATGGAAAGGAGAAGAGTCTGCAAACTTTTGTAAGACCCAAATTATGCCCAGTATGAGTACAACGTTACTGAAAGACATTAACGTGCGGATCCAGAAAGTATATCGCTAGGGTTTCAGCATCGATGCATTTCCAGTAGTCGCCAATATGCGAACGTTATACAAGACCCCACGAAAACCGCCTCTGTGACAAGTAATGGCCGCGATCCAAAAGCCTGGGTGAGACCTCTTTCAGGTATCGATGGGTGTGATATATGGATTGCTCAGGTGAAATGAGAGCCGCGCGATACAGTAGACGAGGATGCAAAGGGCGACCAAGCTAAGTAGGACGTACATTGAGGAAAATGTAGAAGTCTAAGAAACTCACAAAGTTTATTTAGTCACTCTTCGAACCACGTCTATCATGGCGATTTTTCCTTTGTGTCGCCTCTGGTCGTTGACCCTTCCGGTAAGCAGTCCCTGCTATCAAACAACGGCGCTCAACTGCTTTCCTCCGGAAAGTGTGGGAACTGCTATGTTCTCATGTACGTTCACAGACGATGCGAAAGTTCCAGTCTATATCCCTGTAACCAGAGTTTCAAGGTCCTTCGGAAACATATTGACTAATGGCCGAGGAGAAAAGAAGGGGGGGGGGAGGGGGGGAGGAGAAATGCACTAGAGATGAGAGCACTTGAAGGAACAACTGATCAACCACATCGCCTTATCAGATATTAGATATTAGAAAACTGGCCTCAAGGAATGAGCGCTGGGCTTCACCAGACCGGCACAACACGCAGGGAAGGAAGGGCAACGCAAGATGACTCATGAGAAATCAAGGCCTCAAGGTCGCGATCGGATGACACCGGTTTCCTTCCCCGTGAAAATAGACGCCGTCATTCACCTCTCTTCGTTCGTACCACCATCTATCCGTTAACCTCTTCTTCAGGATAGCTTATCGCCGATAACCAGAAGGCTGCTTGAAACGTTTCGTCCTTAGGTGATCACCTCTGTGAGCTCCTTCGTAGCATTTTTCCCATAGAACCCTCATTACGGGGCGGGATTTCACCTGGGACGGTTATAATCAGTCTGGGTCCCCCTCGCCCGCCCACTAATACGAGAATGACAAGGTGTGTGATTCTAGTGAAACTGCGTGTTCACATAGTCGTGCGTCGTGGATGAAGGCTTATGATGGTTTGACTATTAGTGATCATGAACTCAGAAAACGAAAACCTGTATCGTCTCCACGGCTGAGATAGATGCGCCGAAACGTGTACTGATTGTAGAATTCCGGCTATCTGACTCCACATGCCAAAATTCACACACATCAAACGCTCACATGCATGGGTGAAAGGCCCTTTGTTGTCCTTCCTCACCATATATTCTTCTTCTCATATCGATTCCCACTAGTACTCAAGTTTCTGCGACCCACACACACCATGTCCCTTCCAACGATGCCCGAGGTCAGTGCCCATGCCAGATTCAATTTGTTGAAAGCAGATTGCTGACAATCATCATCGTAGGATGTTTACATCGACGTGCTTGCAGAACAAGAGAGAGACTACACAGACATTGCAGTCACACTGGCCAGAGCACAAGAACTCCGCGTGCAGCGTCTACAAAACGAGGTCTGCGCCGTTAAGGTGAGTGCATCGCTACCTATGGAACTGGCCAGGGCTTACTGACTGTAAGAACAGCGCGTTGTCAACGATCTCGTCAATAAAAGGACTACGAATACGAAAGAAGTGCCGGAGAGAATGCTGATATTGTGCGCCGAGTGCGAGCAGAGGGCGAGGATTGTATCGGAACTAATGGATTTCTCTGTGAGTTTTCTCGAGAGTGTTCGGATCCGATAAATACTTAGTTGATAGATCTCATTGCAACGCTTCATCGTCAAGTCTGTTCTTTTCTTGATAGGTTCCTTCTTGTTGGATTCTATTTTTTATACCCTCTATAAAAAGATTGTTTCCTAGTTGTAGCATTGATCTCAGACGAGTCGTACATACTTGTGAGCGACTCGTGACTGCCCCCAAAATGTTATGCGCAAGGTTTTGGCTCCGTACAGTGCATTAATCGCAGATACTTGTCTATTAATATTAATGAAATGTATACCCCGAGGCACGACTCGGTTTCGCTCACTGGGATGTCTGAGTGTACATAGATAGCACATGTGACGAGTTTGCATGAAGAATACCAATGATGGATAGCTGGTTAGCAACGTTTTGTCTGATAGGGTCGAGAACGGTCTCCTCTTATCCTCCCTGTCAAACCAGCACAGAACTCCCTATTCCCCAGCGAAACCATTGCCTTCAGCAAAACCTTGAGAGGAGAGATCGTTAACAAGTCAGAAATTATTGCGTGGACCTGAGCGCGAGCCAGTGTACTAGTACTTGGGTTGGAACTTCGACAAGCGCGGCCAGGTGAACCCGATATGATCGATTGCTAATACTATTCCCAAGGTACTATCACCGTGCTCCCTAGTGTTCCATGGTCAACGTCGATCAACCTAGATCTGGGGTTGTAAAAAAGCAAACAGCATCCGAAAAAGCGGCCTATCCTTCAGCTGGGATCAGAGATCAGAGGTTGAAATTGTGTGTCGAGGCGTTTTTGGTCCTCCTCTCAAGTAAGTTCCAGAACTTGACTTGCTTTGGGTCGTTGCCCGTTGTCGTTGGACCTACAAGAGCCAAAGAAACAATTGCGACGGACGGCATGACCATCCCGACTAAGTGCAGTATCATTAGTAGCTGGAGAGGCATAGGATGACAAATCTGAGAGGATTGATCTGGCATAGACTGAGCATAGACGCAAGTCCACCTGGGCCAACTTGAGAATATGTGTGGTCAAGAACAAG
The DNA here is from genome assembly GCA_037176845.1 of Paramarasmius palmivorus. Lineage (NCBI taxonomy): Eukaryota > Fungi > Basidiomycota > Agaricomycetes > Agaricales > Marasmiaceae > Paramarasmius > Paramarasmius palmivorus. The sequence goes on from JAYKXP010000098.1 coordinate 173,231, forward strand.
AACATGCTACAACTTGCAACGCGCCTTCAACTTGACCAGGCATATCCAGTAAAAATCGCTGTCGAGATTTATGCAGTGGAAAATCGATGCCGCCAATGTGGTCGATGACAAAGGTCAGTTTTGTCATGGAAAAGTGGTCCGTGCCCTATTTGCACGTGTTTCCCAGAACCTGTGAGTCTCTTCCTGCCAAAATCCTTCTCTTACACTCCATGCGGTTTCCTTCCTTCCTTCCATGCCTTGTTTCCCGACCACCACGTCACCGTGACTTCCCGCCCACTTTCTATCAAACTCGCATGTCCGACTGAATAGGATGGTTTTAAAGCAGTAGGAAGAGTTTGTGATGGTTCATGACTTTGGGTTACAACAACTGGAAACAAAATTAAAGGTCTGCGGTGCACCATGACACAAGGTGTGTCTACAATAGTCTATCACATACATGTCTGACTTCGTTGTATATTAGTTCGGACGCACACAGGTGGCGGGATTCTTCAAATTCTTTCACGAGACGACGTATCGTCCGTAGGGCACTTGGAGATGCGATAGGTGGATTGGGTCGTTGTGTCATCGATAGCGACTTGTATTATACCGTACGTAGCAAAATTACTGATATTTGGTGACATCTCATGGATAAACGTATGAGATCATGATCAGGAAGCACGAGTCCACCTATCGGATACCGTTCGATGTCATTGCCATACTGTCAGTAATGGCGGCATGTTAATGACACTATTCAATAATGCCTATGATTAGGCTGACACCGAATAGTGGGCGAAAATCTCGTTGAGTCAATTAGCCCTCGATCCTCTTTTTTCGGTCCGAACGACGATAGCAAACGCGTCAATTAGGATTTGCCGACGGTCCTCGCAATCATCTCAACGACACGCCTTTTTCTCTGAGGTCCAAAAACCTCTTTGGTGACGTCCGGTCCTATTCAACTAATGCTTCTCTGATATAGCGTTCACTCTGTCGAAGTTTCACGTGTCTCAGGCTCATGCTGGTATGGTGTTTGTGCTATATGGAAGGAAGTTGCCATCCTGTAACTGAAGATCGGTGCCGTTTTCGTTTTCCCCACCTTTCCGTGCCCTGATGGCTGCTGCAAAAGCCAAAAACATTTAAGCCACGAACATCACCTATTTCTTCCGTTCGCTTCCACTATGGTATATAAGACATTGTTTCCTTCATGGTAGTCCACCATGCTCACCCCATCTTCAGATCACCCTGTCTATCGGAGAATCGCTTCCACGCTCTCGATCCGGCGAGTCCACCGACCTCGTCATTATTAGTGTTACGAATACAGACACGTTCTTTGAATTCGGTAATGGGGAACTGGAATCGGACGGGCGTTAGAGCTCTAGCAACAGCAACATAGGGTTCAGCGAACCTATTGCCTTAAGGATGCACCATTTGGTTCGTGTTCATTCTGGTACCTCTCTCCTCTAAGTAACCCAACGAAACACTATTCATAACTATTAGCATCTGTCCGCCATCCTCGAAAACCAACGGCCCAATGACGCTATCCAGCTCGAAAACATCAAGGTACTTACTGAATCTTTCATACAAATCCGGAATGCGAGGTACGACGAATACTCTTTCTTTCGACGTTCGTTGGGATGAATATGATTTTTTGCAAAGTTCTTGGCGCACGAGTACATGTATAATGTCAAGAACAATTTTGCGTGGATAAGAAGCGTAGATTGGAGCGGAAGTTCATAGGGCGTTGCGATTGAGTAGAGAGGTGCCGGGACAAGTAACGCATGTGGTCATTCCCGTTGGATTTCCATCACATACCTTCTACAATGTCAGATGCATCCAGACCCGATCCCTCTTGCTTTTTATGTGATAGAGTGAGTCGACATCATTTAGATGATTCGCTCAACAGAACTCATTACCATTAGAACCCCGCATCACGGGCGGTGCCTGTAGGCAGAATAATATGGGAACTGAATGGGCGCGAGGGGTATCTGCAGCAAAAATGGGATGACAACATGAGAAGGGAAATAAAACTCGGGGACGTATAGGCGTCAAAAGCCTCAACCTGGAACAATCAACACTTCGGACTTCGCAGAGGAAATCTACTGAGGGAGAGAAGGTCGCTCATACTGCACCGCAGGGCTGGTCGCTGTTTCGAGGGGAATAGGATAAATCCAGTTCGGATTTCCATACAAGGCAATTCTTTCTACCTTTTTACTCGGCAAACTCAGCAGAAACGGAGTCACGGGATCGCACCTGTCTTTGTCGTATCCTCCCATCTCGAAACCAACACCTTCTGACATCCTGCTCATCCTGGTGTGTGAATCCTTAGGTATTCTCATTCTCCTTTTGATGCTTGATCCTCTAGAGCATTCGCACCTCCTCTTGCGTGGACATGACATCAGTGGCATCAATGACGGGGAACGACTTCGCTGTGTCTGTCGATTTAGATGCAGAAACCAGACAGCTGCTATTTACAAACGAGGTTCCGACTGAGGACCAAGTACACAAACTTCAACTGGCTTTACAACCGCTCAAGACAGCACTCCATGAAACCGACATAGCGATTGCCAATTTGCGTGGCTCCCTTGAGGTCTTGGGACAGCAGAGAGACGAGCTCGAAAGAGCGGTATCGGAATATCAGCATATATTTTCCCCCATCCGCCGGGTGCCACCTTGCGTGCTGTTGGTGATATTTGAGCACTACGTGAACGGCCTCCCTTCTACCTTCGATAACGTTTACCTTACCAATACTCTGGATCCTCGACACACTGAAACACCGTGGAAACTCGCTCAAATTTGCCGACGTTGGCGATACCATGCTTTGCAGACCTCGACATTGTGGACGAGAATCGGAGCTTATATTCCTGCATCCGTGTCAAGCGACGCTTTGCAAAAGATGCGGGAGCGCCTAATGGTGCAGGTTTCGCGCGCAAAAGGTCTCCTACTCACCGTGTCATTGGTGACACAATGTTGCGCCGCTTCTGCTGTCCCCTTTCTTGCTGGTGTCGCCTCACGGTCCGAACAAATTGCCAACCTACGTGTCGTAGCCAATGTGGACACGTTTGATGTCCTCGATGGTCTATCACGTATGGTTCGCGGCCTCCTCCCTTTTCTCCAAGCCATTACAATTCACGTCCACAACGTCGCAGGTCAACTCGCCCAAATGCCTGTCAAACCCCCTACTTTATTGGGCTTTGTCGACGCCCCTCGGCTTCGCGAGGTCACTATCGTAGGTGATACCAGTGACTTCACTTCTATCATTAGCCTACCTTGGGGACAACTTGCACGATTATCCAGTTCATTGGATCAATATATTGGGATGATACTTGGTTCACCTTTCCAGGTTATACAGAACATCACCAGAGTGCGCGAACTTTCTATCCGGTATACGATTGCAACAAACGTCGATCACACGATGTCGCACATAACGCTGGATTATCTCCATACTTTAACCATTATGACCGACATCGATGGAGCTCAGACAGTCGTCGAGCTTCTTAAAAACGCCACCTTTCCAAGCCTACAGGACTTCCGGATTTCAACGATAGAGGAACTTGTTGAACTGTACAGATTCCTCGGTCGCCATTCACATTCTATCACTTCATTCTCATTTCATCCGATAGCTTTTAGTCCCGTTAACAGGGACCAAATGACCTTGCAGCTATTGGCTTCCCTGCCGAACCTTCAGTCATTCACGGCGTATTCAGTCTCCCAAGCCGTGGTTGACGCTTTGGCAGAGAAAAATAATGATTGGGTTCTTGCTCCTGTACTGGAAAACCTGACGTTTCAGGGTCGCATTACCCTCGAGGACGAGGCGATATTAGTCGCCATGATAAAGAAGAGATCGGAAGGTACTTTGCGGAGGTTGGCTTTGTCTATGGATATCAGTCGTTCCCAGCTCAGTCCGGTCACTCTGAACGGTCTTCGAGAACTCTCAGACAGTAATGACCTGTTCCTCAGAGAAGCCGGGGTCTCGCGTTTTCCAGAGTGCATGGACTGGCACCTGTGACGAGGGAAGTACCAAGGTTCGGTCTGCAATAGACAATAGACGGAGTCCTTTGGAGCTTCTGTTATGTTCCATCTCTTGCTTGCTGCTTTCCCCCTTTATTTTGCTAGAGTGCTCACATGAAATATAAGCTTAGTATGTTCCAATGTCCTTAATAATCCCAAGATCCTTCACTCGTGTCAATTACTTATAATAGGTGATACATATCGGACACTTATAATAATCTCTTACCCAGCATAGGCGCCGAATCATGATCTCTTGCAAACCATCAACCGCTTTGTCGCAACGGATAGAATCTAATGAGGCTCCCCTCTCGGGATGGCTCGCAGCCAATATCTGCTCGAGGTAAATCACGTAGAGGACTAACCTTGTAACGTTCTTTATCTAGCTCTGCCAGATCTTAATACTCAACAGCGGTCTTTTCTCCTGTCCTCACCATCACTCACGAGTCACGACAAGGAGATTCTTGTTCTACCCACTCGGAGTACTGTAGACAAGGCTCAGGACGACAATCTAGAGACGAACCAGGCTCAGAATTCCAGAAAGTCATGGCTACTTATCTGGTAAAGATCCAACAGTACATGGCCGCGTCCGAAGTTGCTATCATGGCAGAAGATGCCAACGTGGTGATAAGACTTGCAGAGGAGTACGAGTCATTATTATCCACTGGAGCTGAGAACAGGACAGCTGCCGTTCATATTGAGCCTTGCAGTTGCATGTTAAGTGGCAATATCATCAACTGGGATGGTCAGGCCCGGGGCCCCCTACCCAACGAACAGTACAGAAATCGGACAACGACGAAAGTGTCAGCCCTTCTCCAGCTTCCCCAGAATTGAGATGTGACTCGCTTTCGAAAAGGCGATTCGACGTAAGTCTTCGTAGCTTTTTGGAACCAAGCTGACCCCTGGTGCAAACCATTGATACATATTGCGTGCGGCAGTAGCACAAATCAAAATACACTTGCTATGGCCACTATTTATATAGATTTGCCAAGGTCGAGATGATGTTCGGTTCCAGACAGGCTAGATATAAGAGCGAAGGGAGTGTGGATTTTCGAGGCATCGTCGTGGTGTGGGAATGTATCCCTCATCATAATCGATATGACAGAAGAGAGGAAAAATACAACCAAAGGTAAGTTACTGATTTCGGGCAGTGTTTAAGTATCCACAAGTAATGTAGATTTACGCCTAGGTATATCGCATAACAATATCATGAGGTTGTGTGGTCGTGTAGAAAGATTGCACTTTCCGATGTTACATAGAATACGCTAATATGAAGACAAGTACAGAACTGACGAAGGTAATATGATGCTGTTTGAAGATAATACATAAACGTACAACGCCGCGTAAACTACTTGAGGCTTACCGTGGTTTAATGTCTTTTTTGGAAGTCCGTCGTTTAACCCCATACATTGATTCCACGAATGAGGACAAACAACAAGGAACCACCCTCGACGCCAAGTCTCCTTGCATTTCCGGATTGAAAAGACGCCTGTACAACATACTTCCCAAGCGAATAACCCTGAACGTGATACGACGACGGGGGGAGACTTCGTGCCTGAGTCTACGGCTTGAGACTGGCCAGTCGGTATGGTACATTATTCAGAATAAAGCGAGCAAGGTGAGCGAGTGTATAATCTGCACAATGACCTCTTTACGTTGTTCACCAGAAGGCGCTGGAGCCGCGGATGACTGCAAAACATCGAATATAAAAAGAGGACAGCTCTCTAATGCATACACCTTGATAGAGGAAGGCGTGATACCGTGAAGAAGAGCTCCTTTGTCAAGGCCATGGCGCGATCGCCGACAACGAGAGGACCTATACTTAATCCTTTCGCGCAGTAATGTCGCTCAGTGAACACGGAAACAACAGAGTCCACTCGTGCTCACGAATAAGTCTCTTGAAATCCTGGGTATGGATTAAAGGGCTGAGAATTTTTCCGGTGAGCAGGTCATAGGTACAAAGACTATTGCGACGTACACTTCGCCTAAAGTAAGGTTTTCAGGAGCATGTCCTCAATCTTCTCCCACTTTCCTGTGATTACCAGATCAGACAAGGCCCAGCTCGTTGGTAGACATCGAAGGGAAATTCTGTGACAGAAAGTGTGTCGCAAAC